>JAKUCM010005894.1:0-19186 GCA_023374145.1 Lepidium sativum
GTTAGGATAGTTTCATATGTTGCATCACGATGACCATAATCTAGCACCTTTGTTAACTGTAAAACTCTTCATGAACTACATTGGTTGTGTTACAAAATCGAGCTTGATTCTTAAAACTATCCATGTCCATGTGATCCTCTTACACATGTGATGTTTTTAGCTAAGTGCAAGGCAATGTTATACCACTGTGACATAAACTAGTGCTCTAAGCAAACATTAGGTAGTTTTATAGTTTGCATCACGATTATTCTGGCCATAATCTAGAAGTTATGCCAATTTGTGAACGTCCCATGAACTACATTGGTTTAGTTAGAACGTGGAGCTTGATCCATATAGCTACCCATGTTCATATGATCCTTCTACACATGTGATCTCTTTAAGCAAACTGCAAAAAAATGTAAGGTCAATTTGACATGAGATAGTGTGCTAAGCCAAGTTACGGTAGTTTCATATGCTGCATCACGATCATTCTGGCCATAATCTGGAAGTAATGTCAATTGGAAATCGAGCTTGATTCTTCATGAACTACATTGGTTGTGTTACAAAATCGAGCTTGATTCTTAAAACTATCCATGTCCATGTGATCCTCTTACACATGTGATGTTTTTAGCTAACTGCAAGGCAATGTTATACCACTGTGACATAAACTAGTGCTCTAAGCAAACATTAGGTAGTTTTATAGTTTGCATCACGATTATTCTGGCCATAATCTAGAAGTTATGCCAATTTGTGAACGTGCCATGAACTACATTGGTTTAGTTAGAACGTGGAGCTTGATCCATATAGCTACCCATGTTCATATGATCCTTCTACACATGTGATCTCTTTAAGCAAACTGCAAGAAAATGTAAGGTCAATTTGACATGAGATAGTGTGCTAAGCCAAGTTAGGATAGCTTCATATGTTGCATCACGATGACCATAATCTAGAACCTTTGTTAACTGTAAAACTCTTCATGAACTACATTGGTTGTGTTACAAAATCGAGCTTGATTCTTAATACTATCCATGTCCATGTGATCCTCTTACACATGTGATGTTTTTAGCTATGTGCAAGGCAATGTTATACCATTGTGACATAAACTAGTGCTCTAAGCAAACATTAGGTAGTTTTATAGTTTGCATCACGATTATTCTGGCCATAATCTAGAAGTTATGCCAATTTGTGAACGTGCCATGAACTACATTGGTTTAGTTAGAACGTCGAGCTTGATCCATATAGCTACCCATGTTCATATGATCCTTCTACACATGTGATCTCTTTAAGCAAACTGCAAGAAAATGTAAGGTCAATTTGACATGAGATAGTGTGCTAAGCCAAGTTACGGTAGTTTCATATGCTGCATCACGATCATTCTGGCCATAATCAGGAAGTAATGTCAATTGGAAAAACTCTTTATGAACTTCTTTGGTTGAGTTATGAACTCGAGCTTGATTCTTAAACGTATCTATGTACATGTGGTCCTTTTACACATGCGATGTTTCAACCTAAGTGCAAAGCAATATAATGCCACTTTGACATAAAATAGTGCGCTAAGCAAACTTAGGGTAGTTTCGCAGGTTGCATCACGATCATTCTGGCCATAATCTAGAAGTTATGCCATTTTGTTAGCCGTCATGAACTACATTGGTTTAGTTAGAAAGTTGAGCTTGATCCTTTTCGCTATACATTTTCATATGTTCTATCTACACATGAGATCTATTGAAGCAAAGTGCAACACAATGCAATGTCAATTTGAAATGAGATATGGTCCTTAGCCAAGTTAGGATAGTTTCATATGTTGCATCACAATGACCATAATCTAGCACCTTTGTTAACTGTAAAACTCTTCATGAACTACATTGGTTGTGTTACAAAATCGAGCTTGATTCTTAAAACTATCCATGTTGATGTGATTTTTCCTAGGATAGAACTCTAAAAATCGGGGCTAGAGAACTCGGAATCGAATGAAATTTAAGCAGCGGATAGATTGGAGTGTGAGAAACTCGGTTATGAGTTTTGAGCGGATTTGATCGAGTATTTCCTGAGATACTTGGCAAAGGTCTCTGTGAGACAAAAAACTGAAGGATTGATGGAGATGATGAAAGGTGATATGATAGGATGAAAAACGTTATTTGAATTGGTGTGGTGACGGCTGAAAGGATTTAATGGATAGATTTTGGTGATTAGATGAATTTGGTGAAGAATCTCTTGGCTCACAACGTGATGGGAGATTCAGGCTCTAGGATTTCCAGAACCGTGGCTTGAGAGCATGGAAAACTCAATAAGAAGTCTTTTTCAATGATAATACTCTAAGAAATTTACAGCAAGTTCTGGGATTTAAATACAACCCTAAAACAGAACAGCATGTAGTTTTTAAACCAAAAAACAACATGTAGTTTGAAACTTAAATAAAACAACAAAGCGTTTAAATAAAAACAACGAGGCGTCCCCTAATGGTGCACCTCAAAATCTACTAAGTACAAAACCAGATTGGTTTGTACATTATTCTCCTAATGGTAAGACTCCTAAGTAACTCGCCGTAGTGATTCCATCTGCCTCATTAAAAACCATGAGAGAAAACCCAATTGGGACAAAACTCTCTATGGGAAAAAGAGTACAAACTTCCTCACCTAAGTTACCTAGTTATCATTACCAGGAGAAGTCTTCAAGTTGGAGATGTTGAAGACTTGCATAGCTGGTGGCGAGAACGATCCTTCAGTCATAAGCGAGTGAGCTTCCTTAGCCAACTCCTTAGCTCTCGAACGCGTGATTGGTCCTACCAGCTCTGGTTCCTTAGCTTCTATGCTGCTCACGATCACATCATCCTCTCCCTCTTCAAAAGGATTTGTCCTCAAATCCGAATCTGCAACATATGGAAGCAAGTCAGAAACATTGAACGTTGGAGATATGTTATACTTACCTTGGAGATCAATCTGATAAGCGTTGTTGTTGATCTTCCTCACGACTTCGAATGGTCCATCAACTCGTGGCTGAAGCTTGCTCTTCCTCTCTTCTGGAAATCGATCTTTCCTTAGGTGAATCCACACCAAATCTCCTTCTTCCAAGATCAGCTCCTTCCGGCCCTTGTTTGCATACTTCTCATATTGCTCTGTCTTCTTCTCTATATTCTCCTTAGCTTTAGCGTGTATTTTCCTCACCTGATCAGCCTTTTCGTTTCCATCTAAACTACATTTCACACTTAAAGGCAAAGGGATCAAGTCTAGAGGTGACTGAGGATTAAACCCATAAACGATTTCAAAGGGAGAAAAGAGAGTGGCAGAATGCTTAGCGTGATTGTAGGCAAACTCAACGTGTGGTAAGCATTCTTCCCATGACTTGATGTTGCTCTTAACCAACACTCTGAGAAGTGTAGACAACGTCCTGTTCACCACCTCGGTTTGGCCATCAGTTTGAGGGTGACAACTCGTTGAAAAGGTGAGCTTAGTTCCTAGTTTAGGCCATAAAGTCCTCCAAAAATGTCCTAAGAATTTGGTATCTCGATCTGAAACTATCACTTGAGGCATTCCATGCAAGCGAACTATCTCCCTGAAAAACAAGTTAGCTACACTAACAGCATCATCGGTCTTGTGACTAGCTATAAAGTGTGCCATCTTGCTGAACCTGTCAACAACTAAAAAAATAGAATCTCTACCATTTCTGGTTCGAGGTAAGCCAAGCACGAAATCCATGGAAATATGAGTCCAAGGCTGAGAAGGGATAGGGAGAGGTATGTACAAACCGTGAGGCTGCACCTTACTCTTTGCCATTTTGCATACAGCACATCTAGAACAAACCTTCTCAACGTCTGACTTCCTGTTAGGCCAATAGAAGTGATCTTGCAATCCAAGTAAGGTCTTGGAAACTCCAAAATGACCAGCCAATCCGCCACCATGAGCTTCTCTAACCAACAATTCTCTGATGGATCCTCTTGGTATGCACAATCGATTGTTGTAGAATAAATAGTCATCCTGTCTAAAGTATTTATCACAAGCAAACTTATGGCATTTACCATAGCTCTCAGCAAAATCAATGTCAGTCTCATAAAGCTCTACAATGTGCTCAAAACCATCTAACTTTGAAGTTAAAGTAGAGATTAGAGTGTACCTTCTGGATAATGCATCTGCGACTACATTATCCTTACCTTTCTTGTACTTAACAACGTAGGGGAAGGTCTCCATAAACTCCATCCATCTGGCGTGTCTCTTATTGAGCTTTTGCTGTCCCTTTAAGTGCTTCAACGACTCATGATCTGTATGAATGACGAATTCTTTTGGCCACAAGTAATGCTGCCACGTTTGAAGTGCTCTAACTAATGCATACAGCTCCTTGTCATAAGTTGGGTAGTTGATTGCAGCTCCTCCTAGCTTCTGAAGCTCTTTAGTCTCAACTGGATTAGTTTTGTAAGCGGGTTTGTTTGGCAAAACTGAACCCGGAACTATGTCAATCTGATGCTCAATCCCACGAATTGGAGGCAAACCTGATGGTATCTCCTCTGGAAAAACATCCTTATACTCCTCTATAATCTGAATCATCTCATGTGGAAGCTCCTCTGATGGTTTAGTACACGCCAATGTCTCCTTGTACACAAACATAAAAGTAGTCATTTCTGGATCAAGCAGCTTGTTAAACTCACTGTGATTGATGTACAATGCATTTGACACTTTCTCCTTCTCCTTGCTGTTCATATGCATCTGATCCTTGTAGATTTCAGTTGGTGTGAGTGGAAGAAGAGTGATTTTTCGTCCCTTGTACTCAAACACCTGCTTGCTTGTGTACCCATCATGCATCACACGCCTATCATACTGCCGTGGTCTGCCCAACAGAACGTGACTAGACCTCATTGGCACAACATCACACAGCAACTCATCTTCATACTTCCCAATCGCCAACTTGATGAGTACTTGCTGAGAAACGGTTATAGCTCCCTTGTTGTCTAACCACTGCAGCTGATACGGTTTAGGATGTGAAGTAGTCTTAAGATTAAGCTTCTTCACCATCTCCTCACTGGCGGCATTTGTGCAGCTGCCTCCATCAACAATCAAGGTGCAAACCTTATCCTGAACTACACATCTTGTGTGGAAAAGATTCTCACGCTGTACAATCTCTCCTCCTTCTTTCAGCAGAAACATTTTCTTGTTAGGACAATCTCTGGAGTAATGTCCCATTCCTTGACATTTAAAGCATCTAATGCTGCTAGTAGAAGATCCACTTCTGGGTTTAAACTCGGTTTTAACCTCTTCTCTAACTGTTGTTGTCGCTGGTTTAAATGAGGCTGGTTTGTTGAATTCTCTTGGTTTTGGAATATTAGAAGTGAAAGTAGATCTGCCAACTTTCCTCTTGAGCTGCGACTCAATCAACTCTTTGAATCGGTTCTCAAACTTGCTATCAAGCTGCTCTAATTGCTGAAAGAGTTGAGAAGCTATTGCTCGATTGGCTTCTTTGATTTGCTGAGCCATGGCTTTGCTTAGAGCTTCCATAGCTTCAGCTGAAAGCTCCATTGTACCTGAAAGGAAGTCAAAACAGCTCACAGTAACTAGTTCTAAGACGAAAAGAATGAAATAAAAGCCTAAAAAAAACGAAAATTCTTTTCCTAATCCTAGTAGGAATAAGATTTCTAACTATTCCTAACCTAAACAGGAATTACTAAAAACCTAATCCTAAAGCAAACAGGAGAACGAAACCCTAATCCTAATTCAATAAGGAAAACAAAACTCTAATCCTAATTCAATCAGGAAAATTAAACCTAATCCTAATTCAATTGGGAAAACAAAACCTAATCCTAATTCTAAGGGGAAAACGCGAATGCCTAAGAACTAGGGACAACAAAAAAAAAACGTTTATCTAAACCTAAGCAACAAGAACAGAACAAAACTAACCCTAAAACAAAGAATAGAAACGAAAAAAAAAATCAAGAGAAAGAGAGATTAGGGTTAGAGAATTTCTCAGCCTTGGCACAGAGTTGGCTCTGATACCACTTGATGTGATTTTTCCTAGGATAGAACTCTGAAAATCGGGGCTAGAGAACTCGGAATCGAATGAAATTGAAGCAGCGGATAGATTGGAGTGTGAGAAACTCGGTTATGAGTTTTGAGCGGATTTGATCGAGTATTTCCTGAGATACGTGGCAAAGGTCTCTGTGAGACAAAAAACTGAAGGATTGATGGAGATGATGAAAGGTGATATGATAGGATGAAAAACGTTATTTGAATTGGTGTGGTGACGGCTGAAAGGATTTAATGGATAGATTTTGGTGATTAGATGAATTTGGTGAAGAATCTCTTGGCTCACAACGTGATGGGAGATTCAGGCTCTAGGATTTCCAGAACCGTGGCTTGAGAGCATGGAAAACTCAATAAGAAGTCTTTTTCAATGATAATACTCTAAGAAATTTACAGCAAGTTCTGGGGTTTAAATACAACCCTAAAACAGAACAGCATGTAGTTTTTAAACCAAAAAACAACATGTAGTTTGAAACTTAAATAAAACAACAAAGCGTTTAAATAAAAACAACGAGGCGTCCCCTAATGGTGCACCTCAAAATCTACTAAGTACAAAACCAGATTGGTTTGTACATTATTCTCCTAATGGTAAGACTCCTAAGTAACTCGCCGTAGTGATTCCATCTGCCTCATTAAAAACCATGAGAGAAAACCCAATTGGGACAAAACTCTCTATGGGAAAAAGAGTACAAACTTCCTCACCTAAGTTACCTAGTTATCATTACCAGGAGAAGTCTTCAAGTTGGAGATGTTGAAGACTTGCATAGCTGGTGGCGAGAACGATCCTTCAGTCATAAGCGAGTGAGCTTCCTTAGCCAACTCCTTAGCTCTCGAACGCGTGATTGGTCCTACCAGCTCTGGTTCCTTAGCTTCTATGCTGCTCACGATCACATCACATGTCCATGTGATCCTCTTACACATGTGATGTTTTTAGCTAAGTCCAAGGCAATGTTATACCATTGTGACATAAACTAGTGCTCTAAGCAAACATTAGGTAGTTTTATAGTTTGCATCACGATTATTCTGGCCATAATCTATGTACATGTGGTCCTTTTACACCTGCGATGTTTCAACCTAAGTGCAAAGCAATATAATGCCACTTTGACATAAAATAGTGCGCTAAGCAAACTTAGGGTAGTTTCGCAGGTTGCATCACGATCATTCTGGCCATAATCTAGAAGTTATGCCATTTTGTAAGCCGTCATGAACTACATTGGTTTAGTTAGAAAGTTGAGCTTGATCCTTTTTGCTATACATTTTCATATGTTCTATCTACACATGAGATCTATTGAAGCAAAGTGCAACACAATGCAATGTCAATTTGAAATGAAATAGGGTCCTAAGCCAAGTTAGGATAGTTTCATATGTTGCATCACGATGACCATAATCTAGAACCTTTGTTAACTGTAAAACTCTTCATGAACTACATTGGTTGTGTTACAAAATCGAGCTTGATTCTTAAAACTATCCATGTCCATGTGATCCTCTTACACATGTGATGTTTTTAGCTAAGTGCAAGGCAATGTTATACCACTGTGACATAAACTAGTGCTCTAAGCAAACATTAGGTAGTTTTATAGTTTGCATCACGAATATTCTGGCCATAATCTAGAAGTTATGCCAATTTGTGAACGTGCCATGAACTACATTGGTTTAGTTAGAACGTGGAGCCTTATCCATATAGCTACCCATGTTCATATGATCCTTCTACACATGTGATCTCATTAAGCAAACTGCAAGAAAATGTAAGGTCAATTTGACATGAGATAGTGTGCTAAGCCAAGTTAGGATAGCTTCATATGTTGCATCACGATGACCATAATCTAGAACCTTTGTTAACTGTAAAACTCTTCATGAACTACATTGGTTGTGTTACAAAATCGAGCTTGATTCTTAATACTATCCATGTCCATGTGATCCTCTTACACATGTGATGTTTTTAGCTATGTGCAAGGCAATGTTATACCATTGTGACATAAACTAGTGCTCTAAGCAAACATTAGGTAGTTTTATAGTTTGCATCACGATTATTCTGGCCATAATCTAGAAGTTATGCCAATTTGTGAACGTGCCATGAACTACATTGGTTTAGTTAGAACGTGGAGCTTGATCCATATAGCTACCCATGTTCATATAATCCTTCTACACATGTGATCTCTTTAAGCAAACTGCAAGAAAATGTAAGGTCTATTTGACATGAGATAGTGTGCTAAGCCAAGGTACGGTAGTTTCATATGCTGCATCACGATCATTCTGGCCATAATCTGGAAGTAATGTCAATTGGAAAAACCCTTTATGAACTTCTTTGGTTGAGTTATGAACTCGAGCTTGATTCTTAAACATATCCATGTACATGTGGTCCTTTTACAAATGCGATGTTTCAACCTAAGTGCAAAGCAATATAATGCCACTTTGACATAAAATAGTGCGCTAAGCAAACTTAGGGTAGTTTCGTAGGTTGCATCACGATCATTCTGGCCATAATCTAGAAGTTATGCCATTTTGTAAGCCGTCGTGAACTACATTGGTTTAGTTAGAAAGTTGAGCTTGATCCTTTTCGCTATACATTTTCATATGTTCTATCTACACATGAGATCTATTGAAGCAAAGTGCAACACAATGCAATGTCAATTTGAAATGAGATATGGTCCTTAGCCAAGTTAGGATAGTTTCATATGTTGCATCACGATGACCATAATCTAGCACCTTTGTTAACTGTAAAACTCTTCATGAACTACATTGGTTGTGTTACAAAATCGAGCTTGATTCTTAAAACTATCCATGTCCATGTGATCCTCTTACACATGTGATGTTTTTAGCTAAGTGCAAGGCAATGTTATACCATTGTGACATAAACTAGTGCTCTAAGCAAACATTAGGTAGTTTTATAGTGTGCATCACGATTATTCTGGCCATAATCTAGAAGTTATGCCAATTTGTGAACGTCCCATGAACTACATTGGTTTAGTTAGAACATGGATCTTGATCCATATAGCTACCCATGTTCATATGATCCTTCTACACATGTGATCTCTTTAAGCAAACTGCAAAAAAATGTAAGGTCAATTTGACATGAGATAGTGTGCTAAGCCAAGTTACGGTAGTTTAATATGCTGCATCACGATTATTCTGGCCATAATCTGGAAGTAATGTCAATTGGAAAAACTCTTTATGAACTTCTTTGGTTGAATTATGAACTCGAGCTTGATTCTTAAACGTATCTATGTACATGTGGTCCTTTTACACATGCGATGTTTCAACCTAAGTGCAAAGCAATATAATGCCACTTTGACATAAAATAGTGCGCTAAGCAAACTTAGGGTAGTTTCGCAGGTTGCATCACGATCATTTTGGCCATAATCTAGAAGTTATGGCATTTTGTAAGCCGTCATGAACTACATTGGTTTAGTTAGAAAGTTGAGCTTGATCCTTTTCGCTATTCATTTTCATATGTTCTATCTACACATGAGATCTATTGAAGCAAAGTGCAACACAATGCAATGTCAATTTGAAATGAGATAGGGTCCTAAGCCAAGTTAGGATAGTTTCATATGTTGCATCACGATGACCATAATCTAGAACCTTTGTTAACTGTAAAACTCTTCATGAACTACATTGGTTGTGTTACAAAATCGAGTTTGATTCTTAAAACTACCCTTGTCCATGTGATCCTCTTACACATGTGATGTTTTTAGCTAAGTGCAAGGCAATATTATACAACTGTAACATAAACTAGTGCTCTAAGCAAACATTAGGTAGTTTTATAGTTTGCATCACGATTATTCTGGCCATAATCTAGAAGTTATGCCAATTTGTGAATGTCCCATGAACTACATTGGTTTAGTTAGAACGTGGAGCTTGATCCATATAGCTACCCATGTTCATATGATCCTTCTACACATGTGATCTCTTTAAGCAAACTGCAAGAAAATGTAAGGTCAATTTGACATGAGATAGTGTGCTAAGCCAAGTTACGGTAGTTTCATATGCTGCATCACGATCATTCTGGGCATAATCTGGAAGTAATGTCAATTGGAAAAACCGTTTAGGAACTTCTTTGGTTGAGTTATGAACTCGAGCTTGATTCTTAAACGTATCCATGTACATGTGGTCCTTTTACAAATGTGATGTTTCAACCTAAGTGCAAAGCAATATAATGCCACTTTGACATAAAATAGTGCGCTAAGCAAACTTAGGGTAGTTTCGCAGGTTGCATCACGATCATTCTGGCCATAATCTAGAAGTTATGCCATTTTGTTAGCCGTCATGAACTACATTGGTTTAGTTAGAAAGTTGAGCTTGATCCTTTTCGCTATACATTTTCATATGTTCTATCTACACATGAGATCTATTGAAGCAAAGTGCAACACAATGCAATGTCAATTTGAAATGAGATATGGTCCTTAGCCAAGTTAGGATAGTTTCATATGTTGCATCACGATGACCATAATCTAGCACCTTTGTTAACTGTAAAACTCTTCATGAACTACATTGGTTGTGTTACAAAATCGAGCTTGATTCTTAAAACTATCCATGTCCATGTGATTCTCTTACACATGTGATGTTTTTAGCTAAGTGCAAGGCAATGTTATACCACTGTGACATAAACTAGTGCTCTAAGCAAACATTAGGTAGTTTTATAGTTTGCATCACGATTATTCTGGCCATAATCTAGAAGTTATGCCAATTTGTGAACGTGCCATGAACTACATTGGTTTAGTTAGAACGTGGAGCTTGATCCATATAGCTACCCATGTTCATATGATCCTTCTACACATGTGATCTCTTTAAGCAAACTGCAAGAAAATGTAAGGTCAATTTGACATGAGATAGTGTGCTAAGCCAAGTTAGGATAGCTTCATATGTTGCATCACGATGACCATAATCTAGAACCTTTGTTAACTGTAAAACTCTTCATGAACTACGTTGGTTGTGTTACAAAATCGAGCTTGATTCTTAATACTATCCATGTCCATGTGATCCTCTTACACATGTGATGTTTTTAGCTATGTGCAAGGCAGTGTTATACCATTGTGACATAAACTAGTGCTCTAAGCAAACATTAGTTAGTTTTATAGTTTGCATCACGATTATTCTGGCCATAATCTAGAAGTTATGCCAATTTGTGAACATGCCATGAACTACATTGGTTTAGTTAGAACGTCGAGCTTGATCCATATAGCTACCCATGTTCATATGATCCTTCTACACATGTGATCTCTTTAAGCAAACTGCAAGAAAATGTAAGGTCAATTTGACATGAGATAGTGTGCTAAGCCAAGTTAGGATAGCTTCATATGTTGCATCACGATGACCATAATCTAGAACCTTTGTTAACTGTAAAACTCTTCATGAACTACATTGGTTGTGTTACAAAATCGAGCTTGATTCTTAATACTATCCATGTCCATGTGATCCTCTTACACATGTGATGTTTTTAGCTATGTGCAAGGCAATGTTATACCATTGTGACATAAACTAGTGCTCTAAGCAAACATTAGGTAGTTTTATAGTTTGCATCACGATTATTCTGGCCATAATCTAGAAGTTATGCCAATTTGTGAACGTGCCATGAACTACATTGGTTTAGTTAGAACGTGGAGCTTGATCCATATAGCTACCCATGTTCATATGATCCTTCTACACATGTGATCTCTTTAAGCAAACTGCAAGAAAATGTAAGGTCAATTTGACATGAGATAGTGTGCTAAGCCAAGTTACGGTAGTTTCATATTCTGCATCACGATCATTCTGGGCATAATCAAGAAGTAATGTCAATTGGAAAAACTCTTTATGAACTTCTTTGGTTGAGTTATGAACTCGAGCTTGATTCTTAAACGTATCTATGTACATGTGGTCCTTTTACACATGCGATGTTTCAACCTAAGTGCAAAGCAATATAATGCCACTTTGATATAAAATAGTGCGCTAAGCAAACTTAGGGTAGTTTCGCAGGTTGCATCACGATCATTCTGGCCATAATCTAGAAGTTATGCCATTTTGTAACCCGTCATGAACTACATTGGTTTAGTTAGAAAGTTGAGCTTGATCCTTTTCGCTATACATTTTCATATGTTCTATCTACAAATGAGATCTATTGAAGCAAAGTGCAACACAATGCAATGTCAATTTGAAATGAGATATGGTCCTTAGCCAAGTTAGGATAGTTTCATATGTTGCATCACAATGACCATAATCTAGCACCTTTGTTAACTGTAAAACTCTTCATGAACTACATTGGTTGTGTTACAAAATCAAGCTTGATTCTTAAAACTATCCATGTCCATGTGATCCTCTTACACTTGTGATGTTTTTAGCTAAGTGCAAGGCAATGTTATACCACTGTGACATAAACTAGTGCTCTAAGCAAACATTAGGTAGTTTTATAGTTTGCATCACGATTATTCTGGCCATAATCTAGAAGTTATGCCAATTTGTGAACGTGCCATGAACTACATTGGTTTAGTTAGAACGTGGAGCTTGATCCATATAGCTACCCATGTTCATATGATCCTTCTACACATGTGATCTCTTTAAGCAAACTGCAAGAAAATGTAAGGTCAATTTGACATGAGATAGTGTGCTAAGCCAAGTTAGGATAGCTTCATATGTTGCATCACGATGACCATAATCTAGAACCTTTGTTAACTGTAAAACTCTTCATGAACTACGTTGGTTGTGTTACAAAATCGAGCTTGATTCTTAATACTATCCATGTCCATGTGATCCTCTTACACATGTGATGTTTTTAGCTATGTGCAAGGCAGTGTTATACCATTGTGACATAAACTAGTGCTCTAAGCAAACATTAGTTAGTTTTATAGTTTGCATCACGATTATTCTGGCCATAATCTAGAAGTTATGCCAATTTGTGAACATGCCATGAACTACATTGGTTTAGTTAGAACGTCGAGCTTGATCCATATAGCTACCCATGTTCATATGATCCTTCTACACATGTGATCTCTTTAAGCAAACTGCAAGAAAATGTAAGGTCAATTTGACATGAGATAGTGTGCTAAGCCAAGTTAGGATAGCTTCATATGTTGCATCACGATGACCATAATCTAGAACCTTTGTTAACTGTAAAACTCTTCATGAACTACATTGGTTGTGTTACAAAATCGAGCTTGATTCTTAATACTATCCATGTCCATGTGATCCTCTTACACATGTGATGTTTTTAGCTATGTGCAAGGCAATGTTATACCATTGTGACATAAACTAGTGCTCTAAGCAAACATTAGGTAGTTTTATAGTTTGCATCACGATTATTCTGGCCATAATCTAGAAGTTATGCCAATTTGTGAACGTGCCATGAACTACATTGGTTTAGTTAGAACGTGGAGCTTGATCCATATAGCTACCCATGTTCATATGATCCTTCTACACATGTGATCTCTTTAAGCAAACTGCAAGAAAATGTAAGGTCAATTTGACATGAGATAGTGTGCTAAGCCAAGTTACGGTAGTTTCATATTCTGCATCACGATCATTCTGGGCATAATCAAGAAGTAATGTCAATTGGAAAAACTCTTTATGAACTTCTTTGGTTGAGTTATGAACTCGAGCTTGATTCTTAAACGTATCTATGTACATGTGGTCCTTTTACACATGCGATGTTTCAACCTAAGTGCAAAGCAATATAATGCCACTTTGATATAAAATAGTGCGCTAAGCAAACTTAGGGTAGTTTCGCAGGTTGCATCACGATCATTCTGGCCATAATCTAGAAGTTATGCCATTTTGTAACCCGTCATGAACTACATTGGTTTAGTTAGAAAGTTGAGCTTGATCCTTTTCGCTATACATTTTCATATGTTCTATCTACAAATGAGATCTATTGAAGCAAAGTGCAACACAATGCAATGTCAATTTGAAATGAGATATGGTCCTTAGCCAAGTTAGGATAGTTTCATATGTTGCATCACAATGACCATAATCTAGCACCTTTGTTAACTGTAAAACTCTTCATGAACTACATTGGTTGTGTTACAAAATCAAGCTTGATTCTTAAAACTATCCATGTCCATGTGATCCTCTTACACATGTGATGTTTTTAGCTAAGTGCAAGGCAATGTTATACCATTGTGACATAAACTAGTGCTCTAAGCAAACATTAGGTAGTTTTATAGTTTGCATCACGATTATTCTGGCCATAATCTAGAAGTTATGCCAATTTGTGAACGTGCCATGAAGTACATTGGTTTAGTTAGAACATGGAGCTTGATCCATATAGCTACCCATGTTCATATGATCCTTCTACACATGTGATCTCTTTAAGCAAACTGCAAGAAAATGTAAGGTCAATTTGACATGAGATAGTGTGCTAAGCCAAGTTACGGTAGTTTCATATGCTGCATCACGATTATTTTGGCCATAATCTGGAAGTAATGTCAATTGGAAAAACTCTTTATGAACTTCTTTGGTTGAGTTATGAACTCGAGCTTGATTCTTAAACGTATCTATGTACATGTGGTCCTTTTACACATGCGATGTTTCAACCTAAGTGCAAAGCAATATAATGCCACTTTGACATAAAATAGTGCGCTAAGCAAACTTAGGGTAGTTTCGCAGGTTGCATCACGATCATTCTGGCCATAATCTAGAAGTTATGGCATTTTGTAAGCCGTCATGAACTACATTGGTTTAGTTAGAAAGTTGAGCTTGATCCTTTTCGCTATTCATTTTCATATGTTCTATCTACACATGAGATCTATTGAAGCAAAGTGCAACACAATGCAATGTCAATTTGAAATGAGATAGGGTCCTAAGCGAAGTTAGGATAGTTTCATATGTTGCATCACGATGACCATAATCTAGAACCTTTGTTAACTGTAAAACTCTTCATGAACTACATTGGTTGTGTTAAAAAATCTAGTTTGATTCTTAAAACTATCCATGTCCATGTGATCCTCTTACACATGTGATGTTTTTAGCTAAGTGCAAGGCAATGTTATACCACTGTGACATAAACTAGTGCTCTAAGCAAACATTAGGTAGTTTTATAGTTTGCATAACGATTATTCTGGCCATAATCTAGAAGTTATGCCAATTTGTGAACGTGCCATGAACTACATTGGTTTAGTTAGAACGTCGAGCTTGATCCATATAGCTACCCATGTTCATATGATCCTTCTACACATGTGATCTCTTTAAGCAAACTGCAAGAAAATGTAAGGTCAATTTGACATGAGATAGTGTGCTAAGCCAAGTTAGGATAGCTTCATATGTTGCATCACGATGACCATAATCTAGAACCTTTGTTAACTGTAAAACTCTTCATGAACTACATTGGTTGTGTTACAAAATCGAGCTTGATTCTTAAAACTATCCATGTCCATGTGATCCTCTTACACATGTGATGTTTTTAGCTAAGTGCAAGGCAATGTTATACCACTGTGACATAAACTAGTGCTCTAAGCAAACATTAGGTAGTTTTATAGTTTGCATCACGATTATTCTGGCCATAATCTAGAAGTTATGCCAATTTGTGAACGTGCCATGAACTACATTGGTTTAGTTAGAACGTGGAGCTTGATCCATATAGCTACCCATGTTCATATGATCCTTCTACACATGTGATCTCTTTAAGCAAACTGCAAGAAAATGTAAGGTCAATTTGACATGAGATAGTGTGCTAAGCCAAGTTAGGATAGCTTCATATGTTGCATCACGATGACCATAATCTAGAACCTTTGTTAACTGTAAAACTCTTCATGAACTACGTTGGTTGTGTTACAAAATCGAGCTTGATTCTTAATACTATCCATGTCCATGTGATCCTCTTACACATGTGATGTTTTTAGCTATGTGCAAGGCAGTGTTATACCATTGTGACATAAACTAGTGCTCTAAGCAAACATTAGTTAGTTTTATAGTTTGCATCACGATTATTCTGGCCATAATCTAGAAGTTATGCCAATTTGTGAACATGCCATGAACTACATTGGTTTAGTTAGAACGTCGAGCTTGATCCATATAGCTACCCATGTTCATATGATCCTTCTACACATGTGATCTCTTTAAGCAAACTGCAAGAAAATGTAAGGTCAATTTGACATGAGATAGTGTGCTAAGCCAAGTAAGGATAGCTTCATATGTTGCATCACGATGACCATAATCTAGAACCTTTGTTAACTGTAAAACTCTTCATGAACTACATTGGTTGTGTTACAAAATCGAGCTTGATTCTTAAAACTATCCATGTCCATGTGATCCTCTTACACATGTGATGTTTTTAGCTAAGTGCAAGGCAATGTTATACCACTGTGACATAAACTAGTGCTCTAAGCAAACATTAGGTAGTTTTATAGTTTGCATCACGATTATTCTGGCCATAATCTAGAAGTTATGCCAATTTGTGAACGTGCCATGAACTACATTGGTTTAGTTAGAACGTGGAGCTTGATCCATATAGCTACCCATGTTCATATGATCCTTCTACACATGTGATCTCTTTAAGCAAACTGCAAGAAAATGTAAGGTCAATTTGACATGAGATAGTGTGCTAAGCCAAGTTAGGATAGCTTCATATGTTGCATCACGATGACCATAATCTAGAACCTTTGTTAACTGTAAAACTCTTCATGAACTACGTTGGTTGTGTTACAAAATCGAGCTTGATTCTTAATACTATCCATGTCCATGTGATCCTCTTACACATGTGATGTTTTTAGCTATGTGCAAGGCAGTGTTATACCATTGTGACATAAACTAGTGCTCTAAGCAAACATTAGTTAGTTTTATAGTTTGCATCACGATTATTCTGGCCATAATCTAGAAGTTATGCCAATTTGTGAACATGCCATGAACTACATTGGTTTAGTTAGAACGTCGAGCTTGATCCATATAGCTACCCATGTTCATATGATCCTTCTACACATGTGATCTCTTTAAGCAAACTGCAAGAAAATGTAAGGTCAATTTGGCATGAGATAGTGTGCTAAGCCAAGTTAGGATAGCTTCATATGTTGCATCACGATGACCATAATCTAGAACCTTTGTTAACTGTAAAACTCTTCATGAACTACATTGGTTGTGTTACAAAATCGAGCTTGATTCTTAATACTATCCATGTCCATGTGATCCTCTTACACATGTGATGTTTTTAGCTATGTGCAAGGCAATGTTATACCATTGTGACATAAACTAGTGCTCTAAGCAAACATTAGGTAGTTTTATAGTTTGCATCACAATTATTCTGGCCATAATCTAGAAGTTATGCCAATTTGTGAACGTGTCATGAACTACATTGGTTTAGTTAGAACGTCGAGCTTGATCCATATAGCTACCCATGTTCATATGATCCTTCTACACATGTGATCTCTTTAAGCAAACTGCAAGAAAATGTAAGGTCAATTTGACATGAGATAGTGTGCTAAGCCAAGTTACGGTAGTTTCATATTCTGCATCACGATCATTCTGGCCATAATCAAGAAGTAATGTCAATTGGAAAAACTCTTTATGAACTTCTTTGGTTGAGTTATGAACTCGAGCTTGATTCTTAAACGTATCTATGTACATGTGGTCCTTTTACACATGCGATGTTTCAATCTAAGTGCAAAGCAATATAATGCCACTTTGATATAAAATAGTGCGCTAAGCAAACTTAGGGTAGTTTCGCAGGTTGCATCACGATCATTCTGGCCATAATCTAGAAGTTATGCCATTTTGTAAGCCGTCATGAACTACATTGGTTTAGTTAGAAAGTTGAGCTTGATCCTTTTCGCTATACATTTTCATATGTTCTATCTACAAATGAGATCTATTGAAGCAAAGTGCAACACAATGCAATGTCAATTTGAAATGAGATATGGTCCTTAGCCAAGTTAGGATAGTTTCATATGTTGCATCACAATGACCATAATCTAGCACCTTTGTTAACTGTAAAACTCTTCATGAACTACATTGGTTGTGTTACAAAATCGAGCTTGATTCTTAAAACTATCCATGTCCATGTGATCCTCTTACACATGTGATGTTTTTAGCTAAGTGCAAGGCAATGTTATACCACTGTGACATAAACTAGTGCTCTAAGCAAACATTAGGTAGTTTTATAGTTTGCATCACGATTATTCTGGCCATAATCTAGAAGTTATGCCAATTTGTGAACATGCCATGAACTACATTGGTTTAGTTAGAACGTCGAGCTTGATCCATATAGCTACCCATGTTCATATGATCCTTCTACACATGTGATCTCTTTAAGCAAACTGCAAGAAAATGTAAGGTCAATTTGACATGAGATAGTGTGCTAAGCCAAGTAAGGATAGCTTCATATGTTGCATCACGATGACCATAATCTAGAACCTTTGTTAACTGTAAAACTCTTCATGAACTACATTGGTTGTGTTACAAAATCGAGTTTGATTCTTAAAACTACCCTTGTCCATGTGATCCTCTTACACATGTGATGTTTTTAGCTAAGTGCAAGGCAATATTATACAACTGTAACATAAACTAGTGCTCTAAGCAAACATTAGGTAGTTTTATAGTTTGCATCACGATTATTCTGGCCATAATCTAGAAGTTATGCCAATTTGTGAATGTCCCATGAACTACATTGGTTTAGTTAGAACGTGGAGCTTGATCCATATAGCTACCCATGTTCATATGATCCTTCTACACATGTGATCTCTTTAAGCAAACTGCAAGAAAATGTAAGGTCAATTTGACATGAGATAGTGTGCTAAGCCAAGTTAGGATAGCTTCATATGTTGCATCACGATGACCATAATCTAGAACCTTTGTTAACTGTAAAACTCTTCATGAACTACGTTGGTTGTGTTACAAAATCGAGCTTGATTCTTAATACTATCCATGTCCATGTGATCCTCTTACACATGTGATGTTTTTAGCTATGTGCAAGGCAGTGTTATACCATTGTGACATAAACTAGTGCTCTAAGCAAACATTAGTTAGTTTTATAGTTTGCATCACGATTATTCTGGCCATAATCTAGAAGTTATGCCAATTTGTGAACATGCCATGAACTACATTGGTTTAGTTAGAACGTCGAGCTTGATCCATATAGCTACCCATGTTCATATGATCCTTCTACACATGTGATCTCTTTAAGCAAACTGCAAGAAAATGTAAGGTCAATTTGACATGAGATAGTGTGCTAAGCCAAGTTAGGATAGCTTCATATGTTGCATCACGATGACCATAATCTAGAACCTTTGTTAACTGTTCTCTCTCTC
>JAKUCM010005895.1:0-29532 GCA_023374145.1 Lepidium sativum
AGAGAGACTTGAACCTAGCTAAAAGATATCACATGTGTAGAAGGATCATATGAACATGCCTAGACGCTGGGATAAAACTCGACTTCATAACTCAACCAACATTAGTTTTTCATGACGGGTTCACCAGTAGACATAGCATCTAGATTAAGGTAAAATTGTTATGTTAAGACCTATGATACCACTCTAAGTTGGCTTAGCTCACTTTCTCATGTCAAAATTACATTATATTGCTTGAACCTAGCTAAAATATATCACATGTGTAGAAGGATCATATGAACATGGCTAGACGTTAGGATCAAACTCGACTTCATAACTCAACCAAAATAGTTCATGACTGGTTCACCATTAGATATAGTGTCTAGAATAAGGTAAAATGGTTATGTTAAGACCTATGATATCACTCTAAGTTGGCTTAGCACACTTTCTCATGTCAAAATGACATTAAGTTGTTTAAACCTTAGCTAAATGAGATCACATGTTTAGAAGGATCATATGAACATGCCTAGACGCTGGGATAAAACTCGACTTCATAACTCAACCAAAATAGTTCATGACTTGTTCACCATTAGAAATAGCGTCTAGATTAAGGTAAAATTGTTATGTTAAGACCTATGATACCACTCTAAGTTGGCTTAGCTCACTTTCTCATGTCAAAATTACATTATATTGCTTGAACCTAGCTAAAAGATATCACACGTGAAGAAGGATGATATGAACATGGCTAGACGTTAGGATCAAACTCGACTTCATAACTCAACCAAAATAGTTCATGACTTGTTCACCATTAGAAATAGCGTCTAGATTAAGGTAAAATTGTTATGTTAAGACCTATGATACCACTCTAAGTTGGCTTAGCGCACTTTCTAATGTCAAAATTACATTATATTGCTTGAACCTAGCTAAAAGATATCACATGTGAAGAAGGATCATATGAACATGGCTAGACGTTAGGATCAAACTCGACTTCATAACTCAACCAAAATAGTTCATGACGTGTTCACCAGTAGATATAGCGTCTAGATTAAGGTAAAATTGTTATGTTAAGACCTATGATACCACTCTAAGTTGGCTTAGCTCACTTTCTCATGTCAAAATTACATTATATTGCTTGAACCTAGCTAAAAGATATCACACGTGAAGAAGGATGATATGAACATGGCTAGACGTTAGGATCAAACTCGACTTCATAACTCAACCAAAATAGTTCATGACTTGTTCACCATTAGAAATAGCGTCTAGATTAAGGTAAAATTGTTATGTTAAGACCTATGATACCACTCTAAGTTGGCTTAGCGCACTTTCTCATGTCAAAATTACATTATATTGCTTGAACCTAGCTAAAAGATATCACATGTGAAGAAGGATCATATGAACATGGCTAGACGTTAGGATCAAACTCGACTTCATAACTCAACCAAAATAGTTCATGACTGGTTCACCATTAGATATAGTGTCTAGAATAAGGTAAAATGGTTATGTTAAGACCTATGATATCACTCTAAGTTGGCTTAGCACACTTTCTCATGTCAAAATGACATTAAGTTGCTTGAACCTAGCTAAATGAGATCACATGTTTAGAAGGATCATATGAACATGGCTAGACGTTAGGATAAAACTCGACTTCATAACTCAACCAAAATAGTTCATGACGGGTTCACCTTTAGATATAGCGTCTAGATTAAGGTAAAATCATTATGTTAAGACCTATGATTCCACTCTAAGTTGGCTTAGCACACTTTCTCATGTCAAAATGACATTAAGTTGTTTAAACCTTAGCTAAATGAGATCACATGTTTAGAAGGATCATATGAACATGCCTAGACGCTGGGATAAAACTCGACTTCATAACTCAACCAACATAGTTCATGACGGGTTCACCAGTAGACATAGCGTCTAGATTAAGGTAAAATTGTTATGTTAAGACCTATGATACCACTCTAAGTTGGCTTAGCTCACTTTCTCATGTCAAAATTACATTATATTGCTTGAACCTAGCTAAAAGATATCACATGTGTAGAAGGATCATATGAACTTGGCTAGACGCTAGGATCAAACTCGACTTCATAAGTCAACCAAAATAGTTTATGACGGGTTCACCATTAGAAATAGCGTCTAGAATAAGGTAAAATGGTTATGTTAAGACCTACGATACCACTCTAAGTTGGCTTAGCGCACTTTCTCATGTCAAAATGACATTAAGTTGCTTGAACCTAGCTAAATGAGATCACATGTTTAGAAGGATCATATGAACATGGCTAGACGTTAGGATAAAACTCGACTTCATAACTCAACCAAAATAGTTCATGACGGGTTCACCAGTAGACAAAATGTCTAGATTAAGATAAACTTGTTATGTTAAGACCTATGATATCACTCTAAGTTGGCTTAGCACACTTTCTCATTTCAAAATGACATTAAGTTGCTTGAACCTAGCTAAATGAGATCACATGTGTAGAAGGATCATATGAACATGGCTAGACGTTAGGATAAAAGTCGACTTCTTAACTCAACCAAAATAGTTCATGACGGGTTCACCTTTAGACATAGCGTCTAGATTAAGGTAAAATCATTATGTTAAGACCTATGATACCACTCTCAGTTGGCTTAGCACACTTTCTCATGTCAAAATGACATTAAGTTGCTTAAACCTTAGCTAAATGAGTTCAACCTGTTTAGAAGGATCATATGAACATGCCTAGACGCTAGGATAAAACTCGACTTCATAACTCAACCAAAATACTTCATGACGGGTTCACTAGTAGACATAGCGTCTAGATTAAGGTAAAATTGTTATGTTAAGACCTATGATACCACTCTAAGTTGGCTTAGCTCACTTTCTCATTTCAAAATGACATTATGTTGCTTGAAAAAAGCTAAATGAGATCACATGTGTAGAAGGATCATATGAACATGGCTAGACGTTAGGATCAAACTCAACTTCGTAACTCAACCAAAATAGTTCATGACTGGTTCACCATTAGATATAAGTGTCTAGAATAAGGTAAAATGGTTATGTTAAGACCTATGATATCACTCTAAGTTGGCTTAGCACACTTTCTCATGTCAAAATGACATTAAGTTGCTTGAACCTAGCTAAATGAGATCACATGTTTAGAAGGATCATATGAACATGGCTAGACGTTAGGATAAAACTCGACTTCATAACTAAACCAAAATAGTTCATGACGGGTTCACCTTTAGACATAGCGTCTAGATTAAGGTAAAATCATTATGTTAAGACCTATGATTCCACTCTAAGTTGCTTAGCACACTTTCTCATGTCAAAATGACATTAAGTTGCTTAAACCTTAGCTAAATGAGATCACATGTTTAGAAGGATCATATGAACATGCCTAGACGCTGGGATAAAACTCGACTTCATAACTCAACCAACATAGTTCATGACGGGTTCACGAGTAGACATAGCGTCTAGATTAAGGTAAAATTGTTATGTTAAGACCTATGATACCACTCTAAGTTGGCTTAGCTCACTTTCTCATGTCAAAATTACATTATATTGCTTGAACCTAGCTAAAAGATATCACATGTGTAGAAGGATCATATGAACATGGCTAGACGCTAGGATAAAACTCGACTTCATAAGTCAACCAAAATAGTTTATGACGGGTTCACCATTAGACATTGTGTCTAGAATAAGGTAAAATGGTTATGTTAAGACCTACGATACCACTCTAAGTTGGCTTAGCACACTTTCTCATTTCAAAAATGACATTATGTTGCTTGAAAAAAGCTAAATGAGATCACATGTGTAGAAGGATCATATGAACATGGCTAGACGCTAGGATCAAACTCGACTTCATAAGTCAACCAAAATAGTTTATGACGGGTTCACCATTAGAAATAGCGTCTAGAATAAGGTAAAATGGTTATGTTAAGACCTACGATACCACTCTAAGTTGGCTTAGCGCACTTTCTCATTTCAAAATGACATTATGTTGCTTGAAAAAAGCTAAATGAGATCACATGTGTAGAAGGATCATATGAACATGGCTAGACGTTAGGATCAAACTCAACTTCATAACTCTAACCAAAATAGTTCATGACGGGTTCACCAGTAGACAAAATGTCTAGATTAAGATAAACTTGTTATGTTAAGACCTATGATATCACTCTAAGTTGGCTTAGCACACTTTCTCATTTCAAAATGACATTAAGTTGCTTGAACCTAGCTAAATGAGATCACATGTGTAGAAGGATCATATGAACATGGCTAGACGTTAGGATAAAAGTCGACTTCTTAACTCAACCAAAATAGTTCATGACGGGTTCACCTTTAGACATAGCGTCTAGATTAAGGTAAAATCATTATGTTAAGACCTATGATTCCACTCTCAGTTGGCTTAGCACACTTTCTCATGTCAAAATGACATTAAGTTTCTTAAACCTTAGCTAAATGAGATCACCTGTTTAGAAGGATCATATGAACATGCCTAGACGCTAGGATAAAACTCGACTTCATAACTCAACCAAAATAGTTCATGACGGGTTCACTAGTAGACATAGCGTCTAGATTAAGGTAAAAAATTGTTATGTTAAGACCTATGATGCCACTCTAAGTTGGCTTAGCTCACTTTCTCATGTCAAAATTACATTATATTGCTTGAACCTAGCTAAATGAGATCACATGTGTAGAAGGATCATATGAACATGGCTAGACGTTAGGATCAAACTCAACTTCATAACTCAATCAGCACAGTTCATGACGGGTTCACCAGTAGACATAGCGTCTAAATTAAGGTAAAATTGTTATGGTAAGACCTATGATACCACTCTAAATTGGCTTAGCTCACATTCTCATGTCAAAATGACATTAAGTTGCTTGAACCTAGCGAATTGAGATCACATGTTTAGAAGGATCATATGAACATGGCTAGACGTTAGGATAAAACTCGACTTCATAACTCAACCAAAATAGTTCATGACGGGTTCACCTTTAGACATAGCGTCTAGATTAAGGTAAAATCATTATGTTAAGACCTATGATTCCACTCTAAGTTGGCTTAGCACACTTTCTCATGTCAAAATGACATTAAGTTGCTTAAACCTTAGCTAAATGAGATCACATGTTTAGAAGGATCATATGAACATGCCTAGACGCTGGGATAAAACTCGACTTCATAACTCAACCAACATAGTTCATGACGGGTTCACCAGTAGACATAGCGTCTAGATTAAGGTAAAATTGTTATGTTAAGACCTATGATACCACTCTAAGTTGGCTTAGCTCACTTTCTCATGTCAAAATTACATTATATTGCTTGAACCTAGCTAAAAGATATCACATGTGTAGAAGGATCATATGAACTTGGCTAGACGCTAGGATCAAACTCGACTTCATAAGTTAACCAAAATAGTTTATGACGGGTTCACCATTAGAAATAGCGTCTAGAATAAGGTAAAATGGTTATGTTAAGACCTACGATACCACTCTAAGTTGGCTTAGCGCACTTTCTCATGTCAAAATGACATTAAGTTGCTTGAACCTAGCTAAATGAGATCACATGTTTAGAAGGATCATATGAACATGGCTAGACGTTAGGATAAAACTCGACTTCATAACTCAACCAAAATAGTTCATGACGGGTTCACAAGTAGACAAAATGTCTAGATTAAGATAAACTTGTTATGTTAAGACCTATGATATCACTCTAAGTTGGCTTAGCACACTTTCTCATTTCAAAATGACATTAAGTTGCTTGAACCTAGCTAAATGAGATCACATGTGTAGAAGGATCATATGAACATGGCTAGACGTTAGGATAAAAGTCGACTTCTTAACTCAACCAAAATAGTTCATGACGGGTTCACCTTTAGACATAGCGTCTAGATTAAGGTAAAATCATTATGTTAAGACCTATGATTCCACTCTCAGTTGGCTTAGCACACTTTCTCATGTCAAAATGACATTAAGTTTCTTAAACCTTAGCTAAATGAGATCACCTGTTTAGAAGGATCA
The DNA here is from genome assembly GCA_023374145.1 of Lepidium sativum. Taxonomy (NCBI): domain Eukaryota; kingdom Viridiplantae; phylum Streptophyta; class Magnoliopsida; order Brassicales; family Brassicaceae; genus Lepidium; species Lepidium sativum. The sequence continues at coordinate 5,978 of JAKUCM010005895.1, forward strand.
TATGAACATGCCTAGACGCTAGGATAAAACTCGACTTCATAACTCAACCAAAATAGTTCATGACGGGTTCACTAGTAGACATAGCGTCTAGATTAAGGTAAAAAATTGTTATGTTAAGACCTATGATGCCACTCTAAGTTGGCTTAGCTCACTTTCTCATGTCAAAATTACATTATATTGCTTGAACCTAGCTAAATGAGATCACATGTGTAGAAGGATCATATGAACATGGCTAGACGTTAGGATCAAACTCAACTTCATAACTCAATCAGCACAGTTCATGACGGGTTCACCAGTAGACATAGCGTCTAAATTAAGGTAAAATTGTTATGGTAAGACCTATGATACCACTCTAAATTGGCTTAGCTCACATTCTCATGTCAAAATGACATTAAGTTGCTTGAACCTAGCGAAATGAGATCACATGTTTAGAAGGATCATATGAACATGGCTAGACGTTAGGATAAAACTCGACTTCATAACTCAACCAAAATAGTTCATGACGGGTTCACCTTTAGACATAGCGTCTAGATTAAGGTAAAATCATTATGTTAAGACCTATGATTCCACTCTAAGTTGGCTTAGCACACTTTCTCATGTCAAAATGACATTAAGTTGCTTAAACCTTAGCTAAATGAGATCACATGTTTAGAAGGATCATATGAACATGCCTAGACGTTGGGATAAAACTCGACTTCATAACTCAACCAACATAGTTCATGACGGGTTCACCAGTAGACATAGCGTCTAGATTAAGGTAAAATTGTTATGTTAAGACCTATGATACCACTCTAAGTTGGCTTAGCTCACTTTCTCATGTCAAAATTACATTATATTGCTTGAACCTAGCTAAAAGATATCACATGTGTAGAAGGATCATATGAACATGGCTAGACGCTAGGATAAAACTCGACTTCATAAGTCAACCAAAATAGTTTATGACGGGTTCACCATTAGACATTGTGTCTAGAATAAGGTAAAATGGTTATGTTAAGACCTACGATACCACTCTAAGTTGGCTTAGCACACTTTCTCATGTCAAAATGACATTAAGTTGCTTGAACCTAGCTCAATGAGATCACATGTTTAGAAGGATCATATGAACATGGCTAGACGTTAGGATAAAACTCGACTTCATAACTCAACCAAAATAGTTCATGACGGGTTCACCAGTAGACAAAATGTCTAGATTAAGATAAACTTGTTATGTTAAGGCCTATGATACCACTCTAAGTTGGCTTAGCTCACTTTCTCATTTCAAAATGACATTATGTTGCTTGAACCTAGCTAAATGAGATCACATGTTTAGAAGGATCATATGAACATGGCTAGACGTTAGGATAAAACTCGACTTCATAACTCAACCAAAATAGATCATGACGGGTTCACCTTTAGACATAGCGTCTAGATTAAGGTAAAATCATTATGTTAAGACCTATGATTCCACTCTAAGTTGGCTTAGCACACTTTCTCATGTCAAAATGACATTAAGTTGCTTAAACCTTAGCTAAATGAGATCACATGTTTAGAAGGATCATATGAACATGCCTAGACGCTGGGATAAAACTCGACTTCATAACTCAACCAACATAGTTCATGACGGGTTCACCTTTAGACATAGCGTCTAGATTAAGGTAAAATCATTATGTTAAGACCTATGATTCCACTCTAAGTTGGCTTAGCACACTTTCTCATGTCAAAATGACATTAAGTTGCTTAAACCTTAGCTAAATGAGATCACATGTTTAGAAGGATCATATGAACATGGCTAGACGTTAGGATAAAACTCGACTTCATAACTCAACCAAAATAGTTCATGACGGGTTCACCTTTAGACATAGCGTCTAGATTAAGGTAAAATCATTATGTTAAGACCTATGATTCCACTCTAAGTTGGCTTAGCACACTTTCTCATGTCAAAATGACATTAAGTTGCTTAAACCTTTGCTAAATGAGATCACATGTTTAGAAGGATCATATGAACATGCCTAGACGCTGGGATAAAACTCGACTTCATAACTCAACCAACATAGTTCATGACGGGTTCACCAGTAGACATAGCGTCTAGATTAAGGTAAAATTGTTATGTTAAGACCTATGATACCACTCTAAGTTGGCTTAGCTCACTTTCTCATGTCAAAATTACATTATATTGCTTGAACCTAGCTAAAAGATATCACATGTGTAGAAGGATCATATGAACATGGCTAGACGCTAGGATCAAACTCGACTTCATAAGTCAACCAAAATAGTTTATGACGGGTTCACCATTAGAAATAGCGTCTAGAATAAGGTAAAATGGTTATGTTAAGACCTACGATACCACTCTAAGTTGGCTTAGCGCACTTTCTCATGTCAAAATGACATTAAGTTGCTTGAACCTAGCTAAATGAGATCACATGTTTAGAAGGATCATATGAACATGGCTAGACGTTAGGATAAAACTCGACTTCATAACTCAACCAAAATAGTTCATGACGGGTTCGCCAGTAGACAAAATGTCTAGATTAAGATAAACTTGTTATGTTAAGACCTATGATATCACTCTAAGTTGGCTTAGCACACTTTCTCATTTCAAAATGACATTAAGTTGCTTGAACCTAGCTAAATGAGATCACATGTGTAGAAGGATCATATGAACATGGCTAGACGTTAGGATAAAACTCGACTTCATAACTCAACCAAAATAGTTCATGACGGGTTCACCTTTAGACATAGCGTCTAGATTAAGGTAAAATCATTATGTTAAGACCTATGATTCCACTCTCAGTTGGCTTAGCACACTTTCTCATGTCAAAATGACATTAAGTTTCTTAAACCTTAGCTAAATGAGATCACCTGTTTAGAAGGATCATATGAACATGCCTAGACGCTAGGATAAAACTCGACTTCATAACTCAACCAAAATAGTTCATGACGGGTTCACTAGTAGACATAGCGTCTAGATTAAGGTAAAAAATTGTTATGTTAAGACCTATGATACCACTCTAAGTTGGCTTAGCTCACTTTCTCATGTCAAAATTACATTATATTGCTTGAACCTAGCTAAAATATATCACATGTGTAGAAGGATCATATGAACATGGCTAGACGTTAGGATCAAACTCGACTTCATAACTCAACCAAAATAGTTCATGACTGGTTCACCATTAGATATAGTGTCTAGAATAAGGTAAAATGGTTATGTTAAGACCTATGATATCATTCTAAGTTGGCTTAGCACACTTTCTCATGTCAAAATGACATTAAGTTGCTTGAACCTAGCGAAATGAGATCACATGTTTAGAAGGATCATATGAACATGGCTAGACGTTAGGATAAAACTCGACTTCATAACTCAACCAAAATAGTTCATGACGGGTTCACCTTTAGACATAGCGTCTAGATTAAGGTAAAATCATTATGTTAACAACCTATGATTCCACTCTAAGTTGGCTTAGCACACTTTCTCATGTCAAAATGACATTAAGTTGCTTAAACCTTAGCTAAATGAGATCACATGTTTAGAAGGATCATATGAACATGCCTAGACGCTGGGATAAAACTCGACTTCATAACTCAACCAACATAGTTCATGACGGGTTCACCAGTAGACATAGCGTCTAGATTAAGGTAAAATTGTTATGTTAAGACCTATGATACCACTCTAAGTTGGCTTAGCTCACTTTCTCATGTCAAAATTACATTATATTGCTTGAACCTAGCTAAAATATATCACATGTGTAGAAGGATCATATGAACATGGCTAGACGTTAGGATCAAACTCGACTTCATAACTCAACCAAAATAATTCATGACTGGTTCACCATTAGATATAGTGTCTAGAATAAGGTAAAATGGTTATGTTAAGACCTATGATATCACTCTAAGTTGGCTTAGCACACTTTCTCATGTCAAAATGACATTAAGTTGCTTGAACCTAGCTAAATGAGTTCACATGTTTAGAAGGATCATATGAACATGGCTAGACGTTAGGATCAAACTCGACTTCATAACTCAACCAAAATAGTTCATGACGGGTTCACCTTTAGACATAGCGTCTAGATTAAGGTAAAATCATTATGTTAAGACCTATGATTCCACTCTAAGTTGGCTTAGCACACTTTCTCATGTCAAAATGACATTAAGTTGCTTAAACCTTAGCTAAATGAGATCACATGTTTAGAAGGATCATATGAACATGCCTAGACGCTGGGATAAAACTCGACTTCATAACTCAACCAACATAGTTCATGACGGGTTCACCAGTAGACATAGCGTCTAGATTAAGGTAAAATTGTTATGTTAAGACCTATGATACCACTCTAAGTTGGCTTAGCTCACTTTCTCATGTCAAAATTACATTATATTGCTTGAACCTAGCTAAAAGATATCACATGTGTAGAAGGATCATATGAACATGGCTAGACGCTAGGATAAAACTCGACTTCATAAGTCAACCAAAATAGTTTATGACGGGTTCACCATTAGACATTGTGTCTAGAATAAGGTAAAATGGTTATGTTAAGACCTACGATACCACTCTAAGTTGGCTTAGCACACTTTCTCATGTCAAAATGACATTAAGTTGCTTGAACCTAGCTAAATGAGATCACATGTTTAGAAGGATCATATGAACATGGCTAGACGTTAGGATAATACTCGACTTCATAACTCAACCAAAATAGTTCATGACGGGTTCACCAGTAGACAAAATGTCTAGATTAAGATAAACTTGTTATGTTAAGACCTATGATACCACTCTAAGTTGGCTTAGCTCACTTTCTCATTTCAAAATGACATTATGTTGCTTGAAAAAAGCTAATGAGATCACATGTGCAGAAGGATCATATGAACATGGCTAGACGTTAGGATCAAACTCAACTTCGTAACTCAATCAGAACAGTTCATGACGGGTTCACCTTTAGACATAGCGTCTAGATTAAGGTAAAATCATTATGTTAAGACCTATGATACCACTCTAAGTTGGCTTAGCACACTTTCTCATGTCAAAATGACATTAAGTTGCTTAAACCTTAGCTAAATGAGATCACCTGTTTAGAAGGATCATATGAACATGCCTAGACGCTAAGATAAAACTCGACTTCATAACTCAACCAAAATACTTCATGACGGGTTCACTAGTAGACATAGCGTCTAGATTAAGGTAAAATTGTTATGTTAAGACCTATGATACCACTCTAAGTTGGCTTAGCTCACTTTCTCATGTCAAAATTACATTATATTGCTTGAACCTAGCTAAAAGATATCACAAGTGAAGAAGGATCATATGAACATGGCTAGACGTTAGGATCAAACTCAACTTCGTAACTCAATCAGAACAGTTCATGACGGGTTCACCTTTAGACATAGTGTCTAGAATAAGGTAAAATGGTTATCTTAAGACCTATGATACAACTCTAAGTTGGCTTAGCACACTTTCTCATGTCAAAATGACATTAAGTTGCTTAAACCTTAGCTAAATGAGATCACCTGTTTAGAAGGATCATATGAACATGCCTAGACGCTAGGATAAAACTCGACTTCATAACTCAACCAAAATACTTCATGACGGGTTCACTAGTAGACATAGCGTCTAGATTAAGGTAAAATTGTTATGTTAAGACCTATGATATCACTCTAAGTTGGCTTAGCTCACTTTCTCATGTCAAAATTACATTATATTGCTTGAACCTAGCTAAAAGATATCACATGTGTAGAAGGATCATATGAACATGGCTAGACGCTAGGATAAAACTCGAATTCATAAGTCAACCAAAATAGTTTATGACGGGTTCACCATTAGACATTGTGTCTAGAATAAGGTAAAATGGTTATGTTAAGACCTACGATACCACTCTAAGTTGGCTTAGCACACTTTCTCATGTCAAAATGACATTAAGTTGCTTGAACCTAGCTAAATGAGATCACATGTTTAGAAGGATCATATGAACATGGTTAGACGTTAGGATCAAACTCGACTTCATAACTCAACCAAAATAGTTCATGACGGGTTCACCAGTAGACAAAATGTCTAGATTAAGATAAACTTGTTATGTTAAGACCTATGATACCACTCTAAGTTGGCTTAGCTCACTTTCTCATTTCAAAATGACATTATGTTGCTTGAAAAAAGCTAAATGAGATCACATGTGTAGAAGGATCATATGAACATGGCTAGACGTTAGGATCAAACTCAACTTTGTAACTCAATCAGAACAGTTCATGACGGGTTCACCTTTAGACATAGCGTATAGATTAAGGTAAAATCATTATGTTATGACCTATGATACCACTCTCAGTTGGCTTAGCACACTTTCTCATGTCAAAATGACATTAAGTTGCTTAAACCTTAGCTAAATGAGATCACCTGTTTAGAAGGATCATATGAACAAGCCTAGACGCTAGGATAAAACTCGACTTCATAACTCAACCAAAATACTTCATGACGGGTTCACTAGTAGACATAGCGTCTAGATTAAGGTAAAATTGTTATGTTAAGACCTATGATACCACTCTAAGTTGGCTTAGCTCACTTTCTCATGTCAAAATTACATTATATTGCTTGAACCTAGCTAAAATATATCACATGTGTAGAAGGATCATATGAACATGGCTAGACGTTAGGATCAAACTCGACTTCATAACTAAAACAAAATAGTTCATGACAGGTTCACCATTTGACACGGCGTTTAGATTAAGGGAAAATTATTATGTAAAGACCTATGATACCACTCTAAGTTGGCTTAGCACACTTTCTCATGTGAAAAATGACATTACGTTGCTTTGAATCTAGCTAAAAGAAATCACATGGCTACAAGGATCATATGAACATGGCTAGACGTTCGGATAAAAGTCGACTTCATAACTCAACAAAAATAGTTCATGACAGGTTCACCTTTAGACATAGCGTATAGATTAAGGTAAAATGGTTTTGGTAAGACCTATGGTACCACTCTAAGTTGGCTTAGCACTCTTTCTCATGTCAAAATGACATTAGGTTGCTTGAACCTAGCTAAAAGAGATCACATGTTTAGAAGGATCATATGAACATGGCTATACGTTAAGATAAAACTCGACTTCATAACTCAACCAAAATAGTTCATGACGTGTTCACCAGTAGATATAGCGTCTAGATTAAGGTAAAATTGTTATGTTAAGACCTATGATACCACTCTAAGTTGGCTTAGCTCACTTTCTCATGTCAAAATTACATTATATTGCTTGAACCTAGCTAAAAGATATCACATGTGAAGAAGGATCATATGAACATGGCTAGACGTTAGGATAAAACTCGACTTCATAACTCAACCAACATAGTTCATGACGGGTTCACCAGTAGACATAGCGTCTAGATTAAGGTAAAATTGTTATGTTAAGACCTATGATACCACTCTAAGTTGGCTTAGCTCACTTTCTCATGTCAAAATTACATTATATTGCTTGAACCTAGCTAAAAGATATCACATGTGTAGAAGGATCATATGAACATGGCTAGACGCTAGGATAAAACTCGACTTCATAAGTCAACCAAAATAGTTTATGACGGGTTCACCATTAGACATTGTGTCTAGAATAAGGTAAAATGGTTATGTTAAGACCTACGATACCACTCTAAGTTGGCTTAGCACACTTTCTCATGTCAAAATGACATTAAGTTGCTTGAACCTTAGCTAAATGAGTTCACCTGTTTAGAAGGATCATATGAACATGGCTAGACGTTAGGATAAAACTCGACTTCATAACTCAACCAAAATAGTTCATGACGGGTTCACCAGTAGACAAAATGTCTAGATTAAGATAAACTTGTTATGTTAAGACCTATGATACCACTCTAAGTTGGCTTAGCTCACTTTCTCATTTCAAAATGACATTATGTTGCTTGAAAAAAGCTAAATGAGATCACATGTGTAGAAGGATCATATGAACATGGCTAGACGTTAGGATCAAACTCAACTTCGTATCTCAACCAAAATAGTTCATGACGGGTTCACCTTTAGACATAGCGTCTAGATTAAGGTAAAATCATTATGTTAAGACCTATGATACCACTCTCAGTTGGCTTAGCACACTTTCTCATGTCAAAATGACATTAAGTTGCTTAAACCTTAGCTAAATGAGTTCACCTGTTTAGAAGGATCATATGAACATGCCTAGACGCTAGGATAAAACTCGACTTCATAACTCAACCAAAATACTTCATGACGGGTTCACTAGTAGACATAGCGTCTAGATTAAGGTAAAATTGTTATGTTAAGACCTATGATACCACTCTAAGTTGGCTTAGCTCACTTTCTCATTTCAAAATGACATTATGTTGCTTGAAAAAAGCTAAATGAGATCACATGTGTAGAAGGATCATATGAACATGGCTAGACGTTAGGATCAAACTCAACTTCGTAACTCAACCAAAATAGTTCATGACGGGTTCACCTTTAGACATAGCGTCTAAATTAAGGTAAAATCATTACGTTAAGACCTATGATACCACTCTCAGTTGGCTTAGCACACTTTCTCATGTCAAAATGACATTAAGTTGCTTAAACCTTAGCTAAATGAGATCACCTGTTTAGAAGGATCATATGAACATGCCTAGACGCTAGGATAAAATTCGACTTCATAACTCAACCAAAATACTTCATGACGGGTTCACTAGTAGACTTAGCGTCTAGATTAAGGTAAAATTGTTATGTTAAGAACTATGATACCACTCTAAGTTGGCTTAGCTCACTATCTCATGTCAAAATTACATTATATTGCTTGAACCTAGCTAAAATATATCACATGTGTAGAAGGATCATATGAACATGGCTAGACGTTAGGATCAAACTCGACTTCATAACTAAAACAAAATAGTTCATGACAGGTTCACCATTTGACACGGCGTTTAGATTAAGGGAAAATTATTATGTAAAGACCTATGATACCACTCTAAGTTGGCTTAGCACACTTTCTCATGTGAAAAATGACATTACGTTGCTTTGAATCTAGCTAAAAGAGATCACATGTGTACAAGGATCATATGAACATGGCTAGACGTTCGGATAAAAGTAGACTTCATAACTCAACAAAAATAGTTCATGACAGGTTCACCTTTCGACATAGCGTATAGATTAAGGTAAAATGGTTTTGGTAAGACCTATGGTACCACTTTAAGTTGGCTTAGCACTCTTTCTCATGTCAAAATGACATTAGGTTGCTTGAACCTAGCTAAAAGAGATCGCATGTTTAGAAGGATCATATGAACATGGCTATACGTTAAGATAAAACTCGACTTCATAACTAAACCAAAATAGTTCATGACGTGTTCACCAGTAGATATAGCGTCTAGATTAAGGTAAAATTGTTATGTTAAGACCTATGATAGCACTCTAAGTTGGCTTAGCTCACTTTCTCATGTCAAAATTACATTATATTGCTTGAACCTAGCTAAAAGATATCACACGTGAAGAAGGATGATATGAACATGGCTTGACGTTAGAATCAAACTCGACTTCATAACTCAACCAAAATGGTTCATGACTGGTTCACCATTAGAAATAGCGTCTAGATTAAAGTAAAATTGTTATGTTAAAACCTATGATACCACTCTAAGTTGGCTTAGCGCACTTTCTCATGTCAAAATTACATTATATTGCTTGAACCTAGCTAAAAGATATCACATGTGAAGAAGGATCATAGGAACATGGCTAGACGTTAGGATCAAACTCGACTTCATAACTCAACCAAAATAGTTCATGACTGGTTCACCATTAGACATAGTGTTTAGAATAAGGTAAAATGGTTATGTTAAGACCTATGATATCACTCTAAGTTGGCTTAGCACACTTTCTCATGTCAAAATGACATTAAGTTGCTTGAACCTAGCTAAATGAGATCATATGTTTAGAAGGATCATATGAACAAGGCTAGACGTTAGGATAAAACTCGACTTCATAACTCAACCAAAATAGTTCATGACGGGTTCAACAGTAGACAAAATGTCTAGATTAAGATAAACTTGTTATGTTCAGACCTATGATACCACTCTAAGTTGGCTTAGCACACTTTCTCATGTCAAAATGACATTAAGTTGCTTAAACCTTAGCTAAATGAGATCGCATGTTTAGAAGGATCATATGAACATGCCTAGACGCTGGGATAAAACTCGACTTCATAACTCAACCAACATAGTTCATGACGGGTTCACCAGTAGACATAGCGTCTAGATTAAGGTAAAATTGTTATGTTAAGACCTATGATACCACTCTAAGTTGGCTTAGCTCACTTTCTCATGTCAAAATTACATTATATTGCTTGAACCTAGCTAAAAGATATCACATGTGTAGAAGGATCATATGAACATGGCTAGACGCTAGGATAAAACTCGACTTCATAAGTCAACCAAAATAGTTTATGACGGGTTCACCATTAGACATTGTGTCTAGAATAAGGTAAAATGGTTATGTTAAGACCTATAGTACCACTCTAAGTTGGCTTAGCACTCTTTCTCATGTCAAAATGACATTAGGTTGCTTGAACCTTAGCTAAATGAGTTCACCTGTTTAGAAGGATCATATGAACATGCCTAGACGCTAGGATAAAACTCGACTTCATAACTCAACCAAAATACTTCATGACGGGTTCACTAGTAGACATAGCGTCTAGATTAAGGTAAAATTGTTATGTTAAGACCTATGATACCACTCTAAGTTGGCTTAGCTCACTTTCTCATTTCAAAATGACATTATGTTGCTTGAAAAAAGCTAAATGAGATCACATGTGTAGAAGGATCATATGAACATGGCTAGACGTTAGGATCAAACTCAACTTCGTAACTCAACCAAAATAGTTCATGACGGGTTCACCTTTAGACATAGCGTCTAAATTAAGGTAAAATCATTACGTTAAGACCTATGATACCACTCTCAGTTGGCTTAGCACACTTTCTCATGTCAAAATGACATTAAGTTGCTTAAACCTTAGCTAAATGAGATCACCTGTTTAGAAGGATCATATGAACATGCCTAGACGCTAGGATAAAATTCGACTTCATAACTCAACCAAAATACTTCATGATGGGTTCACTAGTAGACTTAGCGTCTAGATTAAGGTAAAATTGTTATGTTAAGAACTATGATACCACTCTAAGTTGGCTTAGCTCACTATCTCATGTCAAAATTACATTATATTGCTTGAACCTAGCTAAAATATATCACATGTGTAGAAGGATCATATGAACATGGCTAGACGTTAGGATCAAACTCGACTTCATAACTAAAACAAAATAGTTCATGACAGGTTCACCATTTGACACGGCGTTTAGATTAAGGGAAAATTATTATGTAAAGACCTATGATACCACTCTAAGTTGGCTTAGCACACTTTCTCATGTGAAAAATGACATTACGTTGCTTTGAATCTAGCTAAAAGAAATCACATGGCTACAAGGATCATATGAACATGGCTAGACGTTCGGATAAAAGTAGACTTCATAACTCAACAAAAATAGTTCATGACAGGTTCACCTTTCGACATAGCGTATAGATTAAGGTAAAATGGTTTTGGTAAGACCTATGGTACCACTTTAAGTTGGCTTAGCACTCTTTCTCATGTCAAAATGACATTAGGTTGCTTGAACCTAGCTAAAAGAGATCGCATGTTTAGAAGGATCATATGAACATGGCTATACGTTAAGATAAAACTCGACTTCATAACTAAACCAAAATAGTTCATGACGTGTTCACCAGTAGATATAGCGTCTAGATTAAGGTAAAATTGTTATGTTAAGACCTATGATAGCACTCTAAGTTGGCTTAGCTCACTTTCTCATGTCAAAATTACATTATATTGCTTGAACCTAGCTAAAAGATATCACACGTGAAGAAGGATGATATGAACATGGCTTGACGTTAGAATCAAACTCGACTTCATAACTCAACCAAAATGGTTCATGACTGGTTCACCATTAGAAATAGCGTCTAGATTAAAGTAAAATTGTTATGTTAAAACCTATGATACCACTCTAAGTTGGCTTAGCGCACTTTCTCATGTCAAAATTACATTATATTGCTTGAACCTAGCTAAAAGATATCACATGTGAAGAAGGATCATAGGAACATGGCTAGACGTTAGGATCAAACTCGACTTCATAACTCAACCAAAATAGTTCATGACTGGTTCACCATTAGACATAGTGTTTAGAATAAGGTAAAATGGTTATGTTAAGACCTATGATATCACTCTAAGTTGGCTTAGCACACTTTCTCATGTCAAAATGACATTAAGTTGCTTGAACCTAGCTAAATGAGATCATATGTTTAGAAGGATCATATGAACAAGGCTAGACGTTAGGATAAAACTCGACTTCATAACTCAACCAAAATAGTTCATGACGGGTTCAACAGTAGACAAAATGTCTAGATTAAGATAAACTTGTTATGTTCAGACCTATGATACCACTCTAAGTTGGCTTAGCACACTTTCTCATGTCAAAATGACATTAAGTTGCTTAAACCTTAGCTAAATGAGATCGCATGTTTAGAAGGATCATATGAACATGCCTAGACGCTGGGATAAAACTCGACTTCATAACTCAACCAACATAGTTCATGACGGGTTCACCAGTAGACATAGCGTCTAGATTAAGGTAAAATTGTTATGTTAAGACCTATGATACCACTCTAAGTTGGCTTAGCTCACTTTCTCATGTCAAAATTACATTATATTGCTTGAACCTAGCTAAAAGATATCACATGTGTAGAAGGATCATATGAACATGGCTAGACGCTAGGATAAAACTCGACTTCATAAGTCAACCAAAATAGTTTATGACGGGTTCACCATTAGACATTGTGTCTAGAATAAGGTAAAATGGTTATGTTAAGACCTATAGTACCACTCTAAGTTGGCTTAGCACTCTTTCTCATGTCAAAATGACATTAGGTTGCTTGAACCTAGATAAAAGAGATCACATGTTTAGAAGGATCATATGAACATGGCTATACGTTAGGATAAAACTCGACTTCATAATTCAACCAAAATAGTTCATGACGGATTCACCAGTAGATATTGGGTCTAGATTAAGGTAAAATTGTTATGTTAAGACCTATGATACCACTCTAAGTTGGCTTAGCGCACTTTCTCATGTCAAAATTACATTATATTGCTTTAACCTAGCTAAAAGATATCACATGTGAAGAAGGATCATATGAACATGGCTAGACGTTAGGATAAAACTTGACTTCATAACTCAACCAAAATAGTTCATGACGGGTTCACCTTTAGACATAGCGTCTAGGTTAAGGTAAAATCATTATGTTAAGACCTATGATACCACTCTAAGTTGGCTTAGCACACTTTCTCATGTCAAAATGACATTAAGTTGCTTAAACCTTAGCTAAATGAGATCACCTGTTTAGAAGGATCATATGAACATGCCTAGACGCTAGGATAAAACTCGACTTCATAACTCAACCAAAATAGTTCATCACGGGTTCACTAGTAGACATAGCGTCTAGATTAAGGTAAAATTGTTATGTTAAGACCTATGATACCACTCTAAGTTGGCTTAGCTCACTTTCTCATGTCAAAATTACATTATATTGCTTGAACCTAGCTAAAATATATCACATGTGTAGAAGGATCATATGAACATGGCTAGACGTTAGGATCAAACTCGACTTCATAACTCAACCAAAATAGTTCATGACTGGTTCACCATTAGAAATAGCGTCTAGATTAAGGTAAAATTGTTATGTTAAGACCTATGATACCACTCTAAGTTGGCTTAGTGCACTTTCTCATGTCAAAATTACATTATATTGCTTGAACCTAGCTAAATGATATCACATGTGAAGAAGGATCATATGAACATGGCTAGACGTTAGGATCAAACTCGACTTCATAACTCAACAAAAATAGTTCATGACTTGTTCACCATTAGACATAGTGTCTAGAATAAGGTAAATTGGTTATGTTAAGACCTATGATATCACTCTAAGTTGGCTTAGCACACTTTCTCATGTTAAAATGACATTAAGTTGCCTGAACCTAGCTAAATGATATCACATGTTTAGAAGGATCATATGAACATGGCTAGACGTTAGGATAAAACTCGACTTCATAACTCAACCAAAATAGTTCATGACTGGTTCACCATTAGACATAGTGTCTAGAATAAGGTAAAATGGTTATGTTAAGACCTATGATATCACTCTAAGTTAGCTTAGCACACTTTCTCATGTCAAAATGACATTAAGTTGCTTGAACCTAGCTAAATGAGATCACATGTTTAGAAGGATCATATGAACAAGGCTAGACGTTAGGATAAAACTCGACTTCATAACTCAACCAAAATAGTTCATGACGGGTTCAACAGTAGACAAAATGTCTAGATTAAGATAAACTTGTTATGTTCAGACCTATGATACCACTCTAAGTTGGCTTAGCACACTTTCTCATGTCAAAATGACATTAAGTTGCTTAAACCTTAGCTAAATGAGATCACATGTTTTGAAGGATCATATGAACATGCCTAGACGCTGGGATAAAACTCGACTTCATAACTCAACCAACATAGTTCATGACGGGTTCACCAGTAGACATAGCGTCTAGATTAACGTAAAATTGTTATGTTAAGACCTATGATACCACTCTAAGTTGGCTTAGCTCACTTTCTCATGTCAAAATTACATTATATTGCTTGAACCTAGCTAAAAGATATCACATGTGTAGAAGGATCATATGAACATGGCTAGACGCTAGGATAAAACTCGACTTCATAAGTCAACCAAAATAGTTTATGACGGGTTCACCATTAGACATTGTGTCTAGAATAAGGTAAAATGGTTATGTTAAGACCTATAGTACCACTCTAAGTTGGCTTAGCGCACTTTTTCATGTCAAAATTACATTATATTGCTTGAACCTAGCTAAAAGATATCACATGTGAAGAAGGATCATATGAACATGGCTAGACGTTAGGATCAAACTCGACTTCATAACTCAACCAAAATAGTTCATGACTTGTTCACCATTAGATATAGTGTCTAGAATAAGGTAAAATGGTTATGTTAAGACCTATGATACCACTCTAAGTTGGCTTAGCACACTTTCTCATGTCAAAATGACATTAAGTTGCTTAAACCTTAGCTAAATGAGATCACCTGTTTAGAAGGATCATATGAACATGCCTAGACGCTAGGATAAAACTCGACTTCATAACTCAACCAAAATACTTCATGACGGGTTCACTAGTAGACATAGCGTCTAGATTAAGGTAAAATTGTTATGTTAAGACCTATGATATCACTCTAAGTTGGCTTAGCTCACTTTCTCATGTCAAAATTACATTATATTGCTTGAACCTAGCTAAAAGATATCACATGTGTAGAAGGATCATATGAACATGGCTAGACGCTAGGATAAAACTCGAATTCATAAGTCAACCAAAATAGTTTATGACGGGTTCACCATTAGACATTGTGTCTAGAATAAGGTAAAATGGTTATGTTAAGACCTACGATACCACTCTAAGTTGGCTTAGCACACTTTCTCATGTCAAAATGACATTAAGTTGCTTGAACCTAGCTAAATGAGATCACATGTTTAGAAGGATCATATGAACATGGCTAGACGTTAGGATAAAACTCGACTTCATAACTCAACCAACATAGTTCATGACGGGTTCACCAGTAGACAAAATGTTTAGATTAAGATAAACTTGTTATGTTAAGACCTATGATACCACTCTAAGTTGGCTTAGCTTACTTTCTCATTTCAAAATGACATTATGTTGCTTGAAAAAAGCTAAATGAGATCACATGGGTAGAAGGATCATATGAACATGGCTAGACGTTAGGATCAAACTCAACTTCGTAACTCAATCAGAACAGTTCATGACGGGTTCACCTTTAGACATAGCGTCTAGATTAAGGTAAAATCATTATGTTAAGACCTATGATACCACTCTCAGTTGGCTTAGCACACTTTCTCATGTCAAAATGACATTAAGTTGCTTAAACCTTAGCTAAATGAGATCACCTGTTTAGAAGGATCATATGAACATGCCTAGACGCTAGGATAAAACTCGACTTCATAACTCAACCAAAATACTTCATGACGGGTTCACTAGTAGACATAGCGTCTAGATTAAGGTAAAATTGTTATGTTAAGACCTATGATACCACTCTAAGTTGGCTTAGCTCACTTTCTCATGTCAAAATTACATTATATTGCTTGAACCTAGCTAAAATATATCACATGTGTAGAGGGATCATATGAACATGGCTAGACGTTAGGATCAAACTCGACTTCATAACTAAAACAAAATAGTTCATGACAGGTTCACCATTTGACACGGCGTTTAGATTAAGGGAAAATTATTATGTAAAGACCTATGATACCACTCTAAGTTGGCTTAGCACACTTTCTCATGTGAAAAATGACATTACGTTGCTTTGAATCTAGCTAAAAGAAATCACATGGGTACAAGGATCATATGAACATGGCTAGACGTTCGGATAAAAGTCGACTTCATAACTCAACAAAAATAGTTCATGACAGGTTCACCTTTAGACATAGCGTATAGATTAACGTAAAATGGTTTTGGTAAGACCTATGGTACCATTCTAAGTTGGCTTAGCACTCTTTCTCATGTCAAAATGACATTAGGTTGCTTGAACCTAGCTAAAAGAGATCACATGTTTAGAAGGATCATATGAACATGGCTATACGTTAAGATAAAACTCGACTTCATAACTCAACCAAAATAGTTCATGACGTGTTCACCAGTAGATATAGCGTCTAGATTAAGGTAAAATTGTTATGTTAAGACCTATGATACCACTCTAAGTTGGCTTAGCTCACTTTCTCATGTCAAAATTACATTATATTGCTTGAACCTAGCTAAAAGATATCACACGTGAAGAAGGATGATATGAACATGGCTAGACGTTAGGATCAAACTCGACTTCATAACTTAACCAAAATAGTTCATGACTGGTTCACCATTAGATATAGTGTCTAGAATAAGGTAAAATGGTTATGTTAAGACCTATGATATCACTCTAAGTTGGCTTAGCACACTTTCTCATGTCAAAATGACATTAAGTTGCTTGTACCTAGCTAAATGAGATCACATGTTTAGAAGGATCATATGAACATGGCTAGACGTTAGGATAAAACTCGACTTCATAACTCAACCAAAATAGTTCATGACGGGTTCACCTTTAGACATAGCGTCTAGATTAAGGTAAAATCATTATGTTAAGACCTATGATTCCACTTTAAGTTGGCTTAGCACACTTTCTCATGTCAAAATGACATTAAGTTGCTTAAACCTTAGCTAAATGAGATCACATGTTTAGAAGGATCATATGAACATGCCTAGACGCTGGGATAAAACTCGACTTCATAACTCAACCAACATAGTTCATTACGGGTTCACCAGTAGACATAGTTTCTAGAATAAGGTAAATTGGTTATGTTAAGACCTATGATATCACTCTAAGTTGGCTTAGCACACTTTCTCATGTCAAAATGACATTAAGTTGCCTGAACCTAGCTAAATGAGATCACATGTTTAGAAGGATCATATGAACATGGCTAGACGTTAGGATAAAACTCGACTTCATAACTCAACCAAAATAGTTCATGACTGGTTCACCATTAGACATAGTGTCTAGAATAAGGTAAAATGGTTATGTTAAGACCTATGATATCACTCTAAGTTGGCTTAGCACACTTTCTCATATCAAAATGACATTAAGTTGCTTGAACCTAGCTAAATGAGATCACATGTTTAGAAGGATCATATGAACAAGGCTAGACGTTAGGATAAAACTCGACTTCATAACTCAACCAAAATAGTTCATGACGGGTTCAACAGTAGACAAAATGTCTAGATTAAGATAAACTTGTTATGTTTAGACCTATGATACCACTCTAAGTTGGCTTAGCACACTTTCTCATGTCAAAATGACATTAAGTTGCTTAAACCTTAGCTAAATGAGATCACATGTTTAGAAGGATCATATGAACATGCCTAGACGCTGGGATAAAACTCGACTTCATAACTCAACCAACATAGTTCATGACGGGTTCACCAGTAGACATAGCGTCTAGATTAAGGTAAAATTGTTATGTTAAGACCTATGTTACCACTCTAAGTTGGCTTAGCTCACTTTCTCATGTCAAAATTACATTATATTGCTTGAACCTAGCTAAAAGATATCACATGTGTAGAAGGATCATATGAACATGGCTAGACGCTAGGATAAAACTCGACTTCATAAGTCAACCAAAATAGTTTATGACGGGTTCACCATTAGACATTGTGTCTAGAATAAGGTAAAATGGTTATGTTAAGACCTATAGTACCACTCTAAGTTGGCTTAGCGCACTTTTTCATGTCAAAATTACATTATATTGCTTGAACCTAGCTAAAAGATATCACATGTGAAGAAGGATCATATGAACATGGCTAGACGTTAGGATCAAACTCGACTTCATAACTCAACCAAAATAGTTCATGACTGGTTCACCATTAGATATAGTGTCTAGAATAAGGTAAAATGGTTATGTTAAGACCTATGATACCACTCTAAGTTGGCTTAGCACACTTTCTCATGTCAAAATGACATTAAGTTGCTTAAACCTTAGCTAAATGAGATCACATGTTTAGAAGGATCATATGAACATGCCTAGACGCTGGGATAAAACTCGACTTCATAACTCAACCAACATAGTTCATGACGGGTTCACCAGTAGACATAGCGTCTAGATTAAGGTAAAATTGTTATGTTAAGACCTATGATATCACTCTAAGTTGGCTTAGCTCACTTTCTCATGTCAAAATTACATTATATTGCTTGAACCTAGCTAAAAGATATCATATGTGTAGAAGGATCATATGGACATGGCTAGACGCTAGGATAAAACTCGAATTCATAAGTCAACCAAAATAGTTTATGACGGGTTCACCATTAGACATTGTGTCTAGAATAAGGTAAAATGGTTATGTTAAGACCTACGATACCACTCTAAGTTGGCTTAGCACACTTTCTCATGTCAAAATGACATTAAGTTGCTTGAACCTAGCTAAATGAGATCACATGTTTAGAAGGATCATATGAACATGGCTAGACGTTAGGATAAAACTCGACTTCATAACTCAACCAACATAGTTCATGACGGGTTCACCAGTAGACAAAATGTTTAGATTAAGATAAACTTGTTATGTTAAGACCTATGATACCACTCTAAGTTGGCTTAGCTCACTTTCTCATTTCAAAATGACATTATGTTGCTTGAAAAAAGCTAAATGAGATCACATGTGTAGAAGGATCATATGAACATGGCTAGACGTTAGGATCAAACTCAACTTCGTAACTCATTCAGAACAGTTCATGACGGGTTCACCTTTAGACATAGCGTCTAGATTAAGGTAAAATCATTATGTTAAGACCTATGATACCACTCTCAGTTGGCTTAGCACACTTTCTCATGTCAAAATGACATTAAGTTGCTTAAACCTTAGCTAAACGAGATCACCTGTTTAGAAGGATCATATGAACATGCCTAGGCGCTAGGATAAAACTCGACTTCATAACTCAACCAAAATACTTCATGACGGGTTCACTAGTAGACATAGCGTCTAGATTAAGGTAAAATTGTTATGTTAAGACCTATGATACCACTCTAAGTTGGCTTAGCTCACTTTCTCATGTCAAAATTACATTATATTGCTTGAACCTAGCTAAAATATATCACATGTGTAGAAGGATCATATGAACATGGCTAGACGTTAGGATCAAACTCGACTTCATAACTAAAACAAAATAGTTCATGACAGGTTCACCATTTGACACGGCGTTTAGATTAAGGGAAAATTATTATGTAAAGACCTATGATACCACTCTAAGTTGGCTTAGCACACTTTCTCATGTGAAAAATGACATTACGTTGCTTTGAATCTAGCTAAAAGAAATCACATGGGTACAAGGATCATATGAACATGGCTAGGCGTTCGGATAAAAGTCGACTTCATAACTCAACAAAACTAGTTCATGACAGGTTCACCTTTAGACATAGCGTATAGATTAAGGTAAAATGGTTTTGGTAAGACCTATGGTACCACTCTAAGTTGGCTTAGCACTCTTTCTCATGTCAAAATGACATTAGGTTGCTTGAACCTAGCTAAAAGAGATCACATGTTTAGAAGGATCATATGAACATGGCTATACGTTAAGATAAAACTCGACTTCATAACTCAACCAAAATAGTTCATGACGTGTTCACCAGTAGATATAGCGTCTAGATTAAGGTAAAATTGTTATGTTAAGACCTATGATACCACTCTAAGTTGGCTTAGCGCACTTTCTCATGTCAAAATTACATTATATTGCTTGAACCTAGCTAAAAGATATCACATGTGAAGAAGGATCATATGAACATGGCTAGACGTTAGGATCAAACTCGACTTCATAACTCAACCAAAATAGTTCATGACTGGTTCACCATTAGATATAGTGTCTAGAATAAGGTAAAATGGTTATGTTAAGACCTATGATATCACTCTAAGTTGGCTTAGCACACTTTCTCATGTCAAAATGACATTAAGTTGCTTGAACCTAGCTAAATGAGATCACATGTTTAGAAGGATCATATGAACATGGCTAGACGTTAGGATAAAACTCGACTTCATAACTCAACCAAAATAGTTCATGACGGGTTCACCTTTAGACATAGCGTCTAGATTAAGGTAAAATCATTATGTTAAGACCTATGATACCACTCTAAGTTGGCTTAGCACACTTTCTCATGTCAAAATGACATTAAGTTGCTTAAACCTTAGCTAAATGAGATCACATGTTTAGAAGGATCATATGAACATGCCTAGACGCTGGGATAAAACTCGACTTCATAACTCAACCAACATAGTTC
Source organism: Lepidium sativum (assembly GCA_023374145.1). Taxonomy (NCBI): domain Eukaryota; kingdom Viridiplantae; phylum Streptophyta; class Magnoliopsida; order Brassicales; family Brassicaceae; genus Lepidium; species Lepidium sativum. Next base: position 26,882 of record JAKUCM010005895.1, read on the forward strand.
ATGACGGGTTCACCAGTACACATAGTTTCTAAAATAAGGTAAATTGGTTATGTTAAGACCTATGATATCACTCTAAGTTGGCTTAGCACACTTTCTCATGTCAAAATGACATTAAGTTGCCTGAACCTAGCTAAATGAGATCACATGTTTAGAAGGATCATATGAACATGGCTAGACGTTAGGATAAAACTCGACTTCATAACTCAACCAAAATAGTTCATGACTGGTTCACCATTAGACATAGTGTCTAGAATAAGGTAAAATGGTTATGTTAAGACCTATGATATCACTCTAAGTTGGCTTAGCACACTTTCTCATGTCAAAATGACATTAAGTTGCTTGAACCTAGCTAAATGAGATCACATGTTTAGAAGGATCATATGAACAAGGCTAGACGTTAGGATAAAACTCGACTTCATAACTCAACCAAAATAGTTCATGACGGGTTCAACAGTAGACAAAATGTCTAGATTAAGATAAACTTGTTATGTTTAGACCTATGATACCACTCTAAGTTGGCTTAGCACACTTTCTCATGTCAAAATGACATTAAGTTGCTTAAACCTTAGCTAAATGAGATCACATGTTTAGAAGGATCATATGAACATGCCTAGACGCTGGGATAAAACTCGACTTCATAACTCAACCAACATAGTTCATGACGGGTTCACCAGTAGACATAGCGTCTAGATTAAGGTAAAATTGTTATGTTAAGACCTATGATACCACTCTAAGTTGGCTTAGCTCACTTTCTCATGTCAAAATTACATTATATTGCTTGAACCTAGCTAAAAGATATCACATGTGTAGAAGGATCATATGAACATGGCTAGACGCTAGGATAAAACTCGAATTCATAAGTCAACCAAAATAGTTTATGACGGGTTCACCATTAGACATTGTGTCTAGAATAAGGTAAAATGGTTATGTTAAGACCTACGATACCACTCTAAGTTGGCTTAGCACACTTTCTCATGTCAAAATGACATTAAGTTGCTTGAACCTAGCTAAATGAGATCACATGTTTAGAAGGATCATATGAACATGGCTAGACGTTAGGATAAAACTCGACTTCATAACTCAACCAACATAGTTCATGACGGGTTCACCAGTAGACAAAATGTTTAGATTAAGATAAACTTGTTATGTTAAGACCTATGATACCACTCTAAGTTGGCTTAGCTCACTTTCTCATTTCAAAATGACATTATGTTGCTTGAAAAAAGCTAAATGAGATCACATGTGTAGAAGGATCATATGAACATGGCTAGACGTTAGGATCATATGAACATGGCTAGACACTAGGATAAAACTCGACTTCAGAAGTCAACCAAAATAGTTTATGACGGGTTCACCATTAGACATTGTGTCTAGAATAAGGTAAAATGGTTATGTTAAGACCTATAGTACCACTCTAAGTTGGCTTAGCGCACTTTTTCATGTAAAAATTACATTATATTGCTTGAACCTAGCTAAAAGATATCACATGTGAAGAAGGATCATATGAACATGGCTAGACGTTAGGATCAAACTCGACTTCATAACTCAACCAAAATAGTTCATGACTGGTTCACCATTAGATATAGTGTTTAGAATAAGGTAAAATGGTTATGTTAAGACCTATGATACCACTCTAAGTTGGCTTAGCACACTTTCTCATGTCAAAATGACATTAAGTTGCTTAAACCTTAGCTAAATGAGATCACCTGTTTAGAAGGATCATATGAACATGCCTAGACGCTAGGATAAAACTCGACTTCATAACTCAACCAAAATACTTCATGACGGGTTCACTAGTAGACATAGCGTCTAGATTAAGGTAAAATTGTTATGTTAAGACCTATGATATCACTCTAAGTTGGCTTAGCTCACTTTCTCATGTCAAAATTACATTATATTGCTTGAACCTAGCTAAAAGATATCACATGTGTAGAAGGATCATATGAACATGGCTAGACGCTAGGATAAAACTCGAATTCATAAGTCAACCAAAATAGTTTATGACGGGTTCACCATTAGACATTGTGTCTAGAATAAGGTAAAATGGTTATGTTAAGACCTACGATACCACTCTAAGTTGGCTTAGCACACTTTCTCATGTCAAAATGACATTAAGTTGCTTGAACCTAGCTAAATGAGATCACATGTTTAGAAGGATCATATGAACATGGCTAGACGTTAGGATAAAACTCGACTTCATAACTCAACCAACATAGTTCATGACGGGTTCACCAGTAGACAAAATGTTTAGATTAAGATAAACTTGTTATGTTAAGACCTATGATACCACTCTAAGTTGGCTTAGCTCACTTTCTCATTTCAAAATGACATTATGTTGCTTGAAAAAAGCTAAATGAGATCACATGTGTAGAAGGATCATATGAACATGGCTAGACGTTAGGATCAAACTCAACTTCGTAACTCAATCAGAACAGTTCATGACGGGTTCACCTTTAGACATAGCGTCTAGATTAAGGTAAAATCATTATGTTAAGACCTATGATACCACTCTCAGTTGGCTTAGCACACTTTCTCATGTCAAAATGACATTAAGTTGCTTAAACCTTAGCTAAATGAGATCACCTGTTTAGAAGGATCATATGAACATGCCTAGACGCTAGGATAAAACTCGACTTCATAACTCAACCAAA
>JAKUCM010005896.1:0-72669 GCA_023374145.1 Lepidium sativum
ACTCCTCTTGTCCCTTTGTCCTCATTTCATGGTCCTACTATTTTTAGTGACATTTAGAAAGTAAAATCTTGGAATATGATTCAAAGTTTGACTGTATCCTTATTCCTACAGCTCCTAGTGTGGAATATATATTACCTGCATATTCATCTCACTGGTGTAGTTGATTATATCAAGAAATTGCTTCGTATCGCGACTGGACACAACATTTATTTGATCAGTGTTCAACTTGAGTGGTGAATGCTTCTGGCAACAAAGGAGATGAGTTTACTTATGGATCTGGACTTGTTTATGAAACAACAAAAGAGTATTACATGAATACGTTTTGCTTTATGGTTTCAAGTATAGCATTGTAAGCAATCATGGTCATGTCTCTGCATCTTTGGTTTTGTCAGTTGATTTTGTACCATTTCTATAGATTGTCATGACATGAATGAGCTAAAGTGTAAAAGGGAACTGAAGCTGGATCCTTTATTATGCATGTAATTAATTGTGAATTTTTAGTGACACTAACAATCCAAGGAAAGATAACATTTTTCATCATCTTTTAACTCTGTTTCTCACTTCTTTTGCTGAGACTTGAGTTCTTTTACCCTCTCTTCTGTTGCCTTCAATGCTTCCCCATAGATAGATATCAACTGGAAAATAATCAAGGAACAAAAAAGGAAGGAGAAAAACAGAGTTTCAGCAAATTGGGCACAAAATTTGACAGAGAAAAAGCAACTTACGGTCTCAAGATCAGGCAATTTTACCTCATCGATCTCTTCTGGTGAGATAATGAGCGGTGGAGACATCATTATGCTATCACCTGCAACACGGACTAACATCCCGCGCTTCTGGCACTCGGCTCCAAAGTATGCACCAACACCTGTAAACATCAATTGAAAAATGGTGAAGGGATTAATTATGTAAGGTAATTAGCATAGGTGAAGAGAAACTTTTTGTTTGTTTGGTCATGAGAGAAATTTTACCCCATTCTGGTGGAAATGGTTCGTTCGGGGATTTATTGTCTACAAACTCAGTTCCGAGAATCAAACCTGTTCCTCTTATCTGACAGCCATCCAAATGCACTCAGTCGAATACTTCAAAAAGATAAAAAAAATTATTAAGGACCAAGAGAAACTGTACCTCTCCAATGATAGGACTATTAGAGACGAAAGCTTTAAGACCATCTTGAAACCTTGGGGCAACATTTGTGACATGCTCTGGTATGTTCCTCTCCCTGTAACATGAATATGTATGTAAGAAAAGTGCAGTACGAATAGATAATACTCAGCTGTGATAGGTATTGAGTTATTTTGGCAAATTAAACTGGCTCACGTGCATGAACAATCACATGGCATACTTATATATTTTTAACGCTTCAATTGCTACAGCACATGAAACTGGATGACCAGTATAAGTAAATCCATGCGAGAAAGAACCTGAAATAGAAACATTTTCTCCAGAATTTTAAAATCAGAACATCGGAATATTTCCACAGTGAACATTAGTTAAGTACTGTACCTAGCTTGTTGCTTTGAGAATAAATGACATCAGCCACTTCTTGACTAATGAGAATGGCTCCAATCGGCATATATGCTGAAGACAGTGCCTGCATATTATAATAACAATTACAACTTGCCAGGGGAAATTTGCTAACAGAGATAAAAGGGCTACTAATCAGCTTGAGAAATCTCACCTTAGCTAAGGACACAAGATCTGGCTTGATTTTGTATTTGTCACAGCCAAACATTGTCCCGAGCCTTCCAAATGCACAGATCACCTAAACGGCAAAAAATATAAGAAAGGATAAGGTAGTGATTCTGGGGTCATGATCCTGTGTGTGGACTGATTGAAAACATGGTTCAATAAAATATGGACATACCTCATCAGCAATGAACAGGATATCATATTTCTTAACAACAGCTTGGACCTGCAGAGCACAGAAAGATAAAAGCATTCCGATAAACAAATTGAAATGGCAAAAGGAGTCCAATCTTACCTCCACAAAAATAATCACTAAGCTGCATAATCATATGCCAATGATACATATTACCAACAACGTTTTAGAAACTGACCTTTTCAAAGTAGGTAGCAGGTGGAGGTATCACACCCCCAGCACCCATGACTGGCTCAGCTATAAAAGCACCAATCTATAGAAAAGACATACTTGAGTTAGACTTAGATACCAACATCATTGTAAATCATAAAGACCAAAATTTGCAAAAGTATTCATAGAATGTTAACAGTTTCTGGCCCTTCTTTGATGATAAGATCCTCTAAGTTCTTGGCTAATCTGGTTGAGAACTCCTCTTCTGATTCGCCTACACAAACAATTTCCAAAGTTAAACTAACAGATTACTTTTACTTTCATTTTTAGTGGAAGTGAGAATTACTCATACCTGGAAGATGAAAACGCCAATAATGAGGGCAATCTGTGTGCAGCACAAATGGTGCAGGTAAATCAAAATTTTGGTGCAGTGCTGGAAGGCTAGAACAGCCGATCAAAAGTTTGGTAAGACTGAAAAGATCTATAGCACTTCTAAGAATAATATCTGAGTAAGAACATTTGTCCTACCCTGACAAACTTGCTGATATTAGAGTGGAGCCATGGTACCTGAAATCGTAACATCGCACTTATAAACACTTTGATCTTATAAATACAGACACAACACATAAATTTTCTCACGATTTATGTCTTGCAATAAATTTTTTCTTCTCTGGTCTTCCGAGTGCATTATTGTAATACCAAACCAGCTTGACCTACATAATACATCCAGGAGATTCAAAAACAACTCTAGTAGGTTGACAACTTAGCAAATACAAGATCAAAGTATGGTGTAAAGGTATGGAAACCTGAGTATCATTGGCCTCTGATCCACTGTTTGTAAAAAATGCTTTTGCCATTTTGTTGGCTGTGAACATATCTAAAAGATCCTTAGCAAGATCCTATTTTTGCAGGAAACACATCAAAATGATCAAATTCTCTTTCAAGGATTACACGAGTATACTATCCTGAGTCTTAACAGAACTCAGGAAATAACAGCAGACTGTAATAACGAAAGAATACCAGAGAAGGTTTAGTAGTACGGTTCCAGAAGGAGTGATAAAACGGCAAGGTGTTCAACTGCTCAAGAGCTGCAGAAACAAGCCTTGGCTCATTTCCTCCTGCAAAATATTGAGTTATCAATAAGGATCAGAAAGTTTATAGAATATCTCAGGAAGAAAAACTCACAGAAGGAAGAAAAATACCCAAGGCTGTACACCATAGACCAGCGAGAGAATCAAGATACTTTTTCCCGTTATCATCATACACATAACTTCCCTGTAATAAAACGTAAAGAAGAAAAAAAAAATGTCACACTTGTTTGTATCAACATTTTGATATATAAATTATGGCCTATCAAAAGAAGGGTCACCTCAGAATTTGCTATGATCAAGGGATGTATATCAGAACTCTGCCACCCAGCTGTAAAAGGAGCAAGCATATCATGCCCTTTAGACCTGCTCAAAAATTTCATGTAACTCTTAAGAAAACCAATTCCAACTATTCATATCCCATTGAAAGCCTTTAGTACAAAACTTGAAGCGTCAGAATATCACTAACCCAACTGTGTCCTGCTTCTCCAGTGATGCCTCTGTAGTGAAGATCCTCCCAGTAGAGTTCCCAGACATGCATTTGCCATATCTACTGTGCAGATGAACCTGCAATGAGTTTTAAAGATAATTAGCACTGAGCTTAAGTTATAAATCACATCACTTCACCACGAAGAAATTAGTTTATTCCTCTTTTACCAAATAAAAAAAAATTATAATTAAAAAATTTGTTCCCTGATTACTTGGAGAATCTCAAAAAAGTTTACTCCCAAAAAGACGGCCAAATCTTTACCCAAAAAAATTGGAACTTTTAAAGTTCTTTTGAATCCTCATCTACTAAGCGGAACGCAAAAGAGAATATGTTCATGCTCAGTGACGGAATCTTAACAACAAATCGATTGGTGACGAAAGAAAGTATATTATATCTTTGGTTAAGACGATGCAATCGAGGATAAAGAATCTGGAGAAAACTGAGAAGATCAAAAGATAAAACCTGAGTGGTACGCGCCAAGCGTCGGAGGCCATTAATGATGACCATTATTACTCCACCGGAACGAAAGAAACACAGAGATCAAAAAAGATCAATGGAGAAGTATCTGAATAGTCCTAGATTCTTTGATGGCGAGACTGGTTTTTGAATAGAAGACCTGATATGAATCAAATATTTATCTTTTGACAATATCTTGTCGACTTCCATTTGATTTTGATAAGTGACGTGGCAATGACACATTATTGCATTACAATAACGTTAAACTAGGATTGGTGCACTATTTTTTCGATAACAAGTAATAATTAAATTAATAAATATAATATTTAAAAAGTCAAATAACACACCATACTATATTCATCAATTTTTTTATGTGAAATCATAAAATAAAAATAACAATACATATATTTTTGGTTGGAGAAAGATAAAATTAGCAAAAGCCAAATTTGTTCTATTAGATCACCAATTACACATTTAGCATTTTAATTAAAAGAAAAATCAATTGTCACCAACTAGGCCAACTATCAGAAAACAAATTTCAGTTATATATTAGTAATTTTGTTTTTTGTCGGCAATCTAATTTTAATATAAGAGTTATAAAAATACATAAATCAACTACATAATTCAGCTGTTACGTCTGTCTAAAGTAAAATAAATATATTAGTATTGTATTCATCAATATAAAATGAATTTTTTTTTGTTGTGGAATATTAATTTTAATAAGAAGAAAACTAAACTATATAAATGCATGAATTTACAAATAAGTCACATCAACTTTTTTTGCCTTATTGTCAAAGAAAAAAAATCTTGTTTTATCTTTTCTCATTCATATATCACAAGCAGACATTTTGTATTTATATATAAATGCATGAATACAAATTAATTAAGCATGCAAGTAATAAAATATATAAAACTAAACTGCTTGCCGTTTTATATGTCAATAAACGGTGCCCATTTCAGGTAAATAGGCGTAATATAGCACGCGTACGGCGTGCAATCTATCCATCATTCCATTTCCAATCGTAATCTGCGCGAAGAGGGAAAACGAAACGATAAAAAATGAATTTTAAGCAAGTCAATTCCTATCTATCTGTATAATTCACAGATATACAGAGAGAGAAAGACGAAGAATGAGAAATGGACTTTTTTGGTAGAAAGAGAGCTAAAGTAGGCTAGAAAGACGGTCAGTGACTGTGAAGATCACGGAGACGCCACTCACTTACTCTCGAACCCTTTCTCCGAAGATCTCATCGGTTTCTTACTCGGCCGATCTTTTATTCGTTTGCTGGTTAGTGTTTTGAATTTTGTTTCGAAAAAAGCTCAGAATTCAGAAACTAACACTAAAGCATTTTCTTCATCTATCTGATTTCAGAGTTTATTGACGGGGTTTAAGTTGTTGTAAGTTGATTTTAGTGTTTATTACTATATTTGTCGTTTGAATGTTTGGGATCCAGACATTGTCCGAGGAATTTAGTGACTTAATTGAGTTTCCTGATTTGTGTGTATCTGTGTTAATAACTGCTTATTACTCTAGCCTGCAATCAAAGTTTAAAGTTTTAATTTTCACAGTTCAATCCAAAAAAAAAAAAAGCTTTACAATTAAGTTGCTAAATCCGCAACCGTGCAGGTTTAAATATTGCTGATTGTTGAATTTGATACAATGGGTGCTTCTGGGAGATGGATTAAAGCATTGGTTGGTTTCACTAAATCTGATAAATCAAGGTCCTCAGAGAAGGATGAAAAGGTGAGTACTTTATGCTATTTTTAATTACGAGACTATCTAGTAATTTAATTACTAATTAATTGCTAATGCTGGTCAAAGATGTGTACAATTTCATCTCTGTGTTTGCATAATATGTTTGTTTGACTGGTGAAGGTGAAGATTGCCACCAAGAGCAGGCTCGGGAGAAAGAATTCAGTTGATTTCGACTTTAACAAATTTCAAGATGGATTTGAAGGTTCCAATACGCATACCATGACAGATGCTGGAGTCTCTACTTCTACTTCGCTGCAATCATATGGGGGTGCAGCTTATGAAGAACAAAGTAGGGAAAATCAAGCTGCAACGCGCATCCAAACAGCTTACCGAGGATTTCTGGTATCAATTCACCTTATGAAGTTGATTCCTCTTTATTCGTTATAGTTCATTGGCTTTAAAAGAAGGGTGGAAGGCCTTTTTAAAACCAATTTAATGGAAAAAATTTAAATTGCGATGGGATTCGTGCCGAAAAACTATCGGTGCGAAGGGTTCATAAATCTGTTTTCAGTTTTTAAAAAATGCTTGGGATTACTATAGACAATACCAGGGCATAAAACACAGAGTATTCTGAGAATATGCATGCTGAGTTATTATCTGTTTTGATGTAGTTTTCTATAATCCTTTTCTCTTCATTTTGTGGCTTTGATTGAAAGTTAATAAATGATGATACATTTCTTAGGCTAGAAGGGCTTTACGAGCTTTGAAAGGATTGGTTAGACTTCAAGCCCTTGTTAGAGGACACGCTGTGAGAAAACAAGCGGCTGTAACGCTTAGATGTATGCAAGCGTTGGTTAGAGTCCAGGCTCGTGTACGTGCAAGACGTGTTCGTCTCGCCTTAGAAAGTGAAACAGGTCAGCAGACACTCCAGAATCAGCTAGCAGATGAAGCCCGAGTTCGAGAAATAGAGGTGACAGTCACCTGTTTCAGTTAATTATGAACTTTGTATTTTTTTATGATGTGGTTGGCCTTGGATTTTCTAGAGAGAATTACAGTCATGTTGATCATGTGTTTTTATCTCTCAGGAAGGTTGGTGCGATAGCATTGGGTCTGTTGAACAAATTCAAGCCAAGCTGCTAAAGAGGCAGGAAGCTGCAGCTAAGCGTGAGAGAGCTATGGCATATGCTTTAACTCACCAGGTTATTCACAACCTCTAAGTTAATAGGAATATTATGAATATGTTCACTTCGTTTGAATAATGACATTCCCTGAATGTGAGTTCAATTCTCATGGGTTCTTTTTCTTAGGCCCAATCTTTAACCAAGCATCATGACTTGTAAAACTGAAGCTGCCTACTTTTTTGTCTGGTTTTCTTAATTTACTTCCACAGCATTCTATTAATGGACTGCTTTGTTCTGCTGGACCAATGTGGCCTTTCTTTTCGTATAAGTATCTCTTCTTACCTGTGCCATGGGTCTGATCCCAGCCCTAGTAATAGTGTCTGGTTCTGCTGTTTCTTTGTTGCTGTAAAAATATCGTTCTCTTACACATAGATTTTTCCCTCTTGTAGTGGCAGGCAGGATCACGGCAGCTATCAGCTCACAGTGGCTTTCAACCAGACAAGAACAACTGGGGATGGAACTGGTTGGAAAGATGGATGGCTGTTCGGCCATGGGAGAACCGGTTTCTTGATAGTAACCTCAGGGATGATGCAAATTTAGGTGAAAACATCATGGAGCAGTCTGAGAATGTGCATAAAACAAAAAGGAAAAGTGCAAGCAAGATACCAAATATTTCAGATCTTGTACCCGGTGTTTCAAGTCAGATGACTGGCCCACCTCTGTCAGAGGGTAATTCGTCTTCTCCTGGAATATCTTCAGGCGTTCCAGTGGTATCCAAGGCTAGGTCAAAGCCTGCTAAAGACGATTTTGCTGTGGAAGTTAACTTAAGACCTGGTGCTGTTTTAAGATCGCACAGCAATCCGAAAGGAAGATCAAGAGAGCCCATTAGATCTTCAAAAGAACGATTGTCTCTGCCAAATAGTGGTCAGATTTCTTTCTCAATGCCTAGTAAACCTTTGTTTCCTTTTCCATTTTTATGATTGAGAGAACAGTCTTATCAACATGCTCGTAGTGATAAGACATTCAGTCTCCGTTGGTCAGAAAGAACAAACCACATTTTAAATCTTTTGGTAGCTAAGCTTTAGTGTTAGTGGAGGAGTATGACAATGCCATAATTAAATCTGTTTTTTCCATTGTTCTTGCAAGTCTAAAGAGGAATATTCTTAAGCAGGAAAATCCTCACGATCCCAGTCAGCTAAAGCCAACCGAGCAGGAAATCTCATGCCAACATCTCATAAAGAAGGTGAGGACAAATCTGCCCAGAATCAGAGAAGACGTTACTCCGACCCAGTAAAACAGAGGGTCGCATAGCCCTGTTAAGTGTGTAGCTCTGAGAATCGTCAGGCCCAATTCTCTCTCTCATTGTCCTGTACATACACAGCTTCTGATGAAATGAAAAAGATAAGATCATTGGAGAAAGTGAAAACAATGGTTTTCAGATAAAAGAGTTGCTCGGTTCATCAATCAATCATAAGAGAACGACGTTGTATCGACGTTTCTCTCTTCCTTCATTGTTGTTGTTGTTGTTGTTGTTTATGTTAGCCGTCCTCTGTTCTTTTCTGTGTCCATCATTCTCTTGGAGTGAATTTGGATTCATATATGGATCGGTCAGAAGTGTTATTGTGAAAGTTATATGACCCTCTCAAGGTGTATATTTGTCACAAAAATTCAGGTTTTGCTGCTCATGGCCACTTCAATGTGATTATATCGTACGTTGTCTTGTATACGTTTTTTTACTTCAGAGGGTGATATCATTTAGCTTTTCATCATGATTACATAATATGTAGTATAGCTTATCTTCTCTTCCAAACGGAATTACAATTTAGTCTTAAGTGATCATTTTGCAGCTTAAAATATGTTGACACGGAAATAAATGGATTACAGAAGCCTTTACAAAAATGGTTTTCTGAATATTCAAAAGTGATTACATTTCTAATTTCTGGAACTTCTAAGCACCGATCAGAGAAGCATAAATCTACGGAAGAAAAATAGACCTACTCTAAGACAGAAAAATAGTCCTACTCTAGAACTAAGAAAATGATCTCCAACTTCGCACTAATTCCAGTGACTCATAAACTCACTATCAATCCTCGGAGTTCCTGCAACACAGCACAGGACTCATTGATCTTGAGCCTCTCCAGGAATTAGGAAGGCGTTTTGTAGAACAGAGCCTTTTTGGGAAATACAGTTGGGGTAATCTACTTGATGTTAGGAAAATCAGGTTGCGAGTTTGTCTCGAGAACTCCAGGCGCAAACACTGGAAGCTGATTTGAGGTTGAATCCCTTCTCAATCTTGCATCTCGATGAACTGTTGATGCCAATCTGTCTTGTTCTTCTCTTACCAATCCCCTGCCGCTTCTCGGGGTATCTCTAGTCGGAATATAAATCAGAGGGCCTCCAAAGAATATAGAGTCACCTGTATATGTCAGTCTTCTCTCGGCTTGATGTAGAGGAAGAGGAGCCCTTGGTGCTGATGATCCAAAAGAAGAATCTTGAAATGGAAGAAGGGGTTTTTGATTCTGAGTGTTGGCTGATTGTGAGCTAGGATTTGGCATATGTTGCGGGCCTCAGATGTTGTTGTTACAGGAGCCGATACATATCTCCCAGCTTCTGGATCGCAAACAACTGATGTCTTTCTCACATCACTCAGATGAGAAGTTGTAGGAGCAGAGAGAAATAGTGTATCAGCGTTGTTTCCTCTATGCAGTACCTTATTCTCAAAGGACGAGTGCGTGTGATGGGTTGTTTCTGTGGAACGATGTCCAACTACCATAGGATTCTGAGGGAGCGGAGCAAGAGTCACAGACTCGTGAACATGGCTTGGACTGCTAAGATTGCTTCATATAATGGCTTCCTGTGTCATACTCATCCCGGCTACCTTGGCTTGGAGCATATGAGTTTCTAGAAAGAGATGACCTTAAATCATTGTTCCCTATCCCTTTACTTGCAACCACATTTGCATCTGTGCTTACGCTACTGATGCTAACCGTGCCAATGGAACTAAGTTCATTATCAGGTACGGGGCGATTATCTATCGGTCTTAGGACAGATGTGTGAGATTTATAGAGTTAAGAGAGAGTTTTGTAGAGATTAGAGAAGAGATTAGGAGATTCTGAAGGAAGAGATTTTATTCTCCTTAAATTTACAAGAGGATTTACAGCTTATTTATATAGAAGAAGACTATCCTATACATCAATATACTTGTATATACACATACCAAAACATTACTAATTATGTTACTAAGCTTTACAAAAGGCAAAGGGTAAACATTTCCCCTTTGGTTCCAACGGCTCTTTGCTCTTTCCTAGGAGGGTCATGTGACTTTGAACCATCATAACCACTTGTTTAGATCCCAACTACAATCTTAGAGTCTAGTTGGTTCGATTAGGTTGTGTGGTGTCAATTGCTTCTTCTACAAGCAAGAGTTGCTTGTCTTCGAAGCCATTGTTCAACACTCCCCTCAAGCTTGAATCCGCAATGTGGTTTATTAAGGTCAAACTTGAAGTTGTAACTCCCCACCTCATTAAAAACCTTAATGGAAAACCCAATGGGATAAAACCGACATAAGGGAAAAAGAGTGTGGTTTATCATTACGGCTTGAATGTGTTTACAAGTCCAAGCTTCGCGTGAATAAACTCACATACCTTAGGACTTGTTGCTTTGGTAAAGATATCTGCAAGTTGATCCGAACTCTTAGTGTAGCATGGCAAGATCACTCCTTGTTCCACTTTTTCTCGGACCTTGTGGCAATCAATTTCAATGTGCTTGGTCCTTTCATGGAATACCGAGTTAGATGCAATATGGATTGCCGCTTGGTTATCACAATGCATTGTAATTGGTTCTTGTTGCTCCACTCCTAAGTCCTTGAGTAATGCCTTCAACCAAATGAGTTCATCCGTGAGTTTTCTCATTGCTTTATATTCGGCTTCGGCACTTGAACAAGACACCACCTTTTGCTTCTTGCTCTTCCAAGTTACTAGGTTGCCTCCAAGGAACGTGCAATACCCCGTTGTTGACTTTCGGTCTTGTCTATCTCCGGCCCAATCGGCATCACAATATCCTACCAATGTTGTGCTTTGATTCCGTCCCATCCATATGCCTTGATCCGTGGTTCCTTTAAGGTATCTAAGGATCCGAGTTACCATGTCCCAATGATGCCTCTTTGGTGCTTGCATATGTTGGCTAGCTTGATTCACCGCAAAACTTATATCCGGTCTTGTGATGGTGAGATAGATCAATTTTGCCACCATCTTCCTATATAGGCTTACATCTTCAAATGGATCCTCCTCATCATGCTCCCCCTTGCACGTTGCTTTGTAGGCATCTTCAAGTGGTGTTTTGGCGATCCGAGTACCTACATCACACTCAAGAAGGAGATCATGTGTATACTTTCTTTGAGACAGTAGGAGTCCTTCATTGGATCTCCATACTTCAATCCCAAGAAAGTATTTCATTTCACCCAAATCTTTAATATCAAACACATGCTTGAGATGAGATTTGATACCTTGGATTCCATTCTTGTCATTGCCGGTGATAATGATATCATCAACACACACAAGAACAACTACAATACCATTCATATCACGGCATGTGAATAAGGTGTGGTTGGCCTCGGATTTGTGGAATCCATGATCTCGCAATGTGTGACTAAGTTTGTGATACGAAGCTCTTGGGGATTGTTTAAGACCGTAGATAGCTTTCCGAAGACGCAATACCTTTCCCGGTGAGACAATGTGTTCAAGTCCCGGTGGTGGTTGCATATAGACCTCATCGTCAAGCTCCCCTTGGAGGAATGCATTCTTGACATCCATTTGCCATAATTCCTAATCAAGATTAGTTGCTAAGGATAAGACAACACGTACCGTGTGTAGTTTTGCAACCGGAGCAAATGTATCATGATAATCTTCACCATAGGTTTGAGTGAACCCACGAGCTACGAGTCTTGATTTGTGGCGATCAATAGTCCCACCACTGTTGTATTTAATGGTAAAGATCCATCGAGAGCTCACGGCATGCTTACCCGCGGGTAATTCGGCTTCGTCCCATGTATGGTTCCGAACCATGGCTTCATGTTCACTTGTAATCGCATCACGGCATACCTTATCCTTCCTAGCCTCCTCATAGGTCTTTGGTATAAATGTCTGGTCCAGTTGAGTAAGAAATGCATAGTGTGCTTCCGGAATACCCAAGAGATCACATACACCTTGATATGGGTGTTCGACGGCCATATTGTTGTAGTACATGCTTGGGTTAACCCACTTTGAAGGTTTCAGTGCCCTCGTGCTCCGTCGTGGGCGTTGAGAAGGCGGCTCGAGATCGTTGAGGGTGTCTCTTGACAAGTCAACATCGGGAGACTCATCGGTGATCGAGGCGCTGATCGCGGGTAGAGGGGCCCTGATCGTGGTTGGCAACCCACTTGTGGCCTCTGTCCCGGTCACTACTTCCAAGTTAGTCAAGTTCTGCGTTCCAGGAGCAGGTCGGACGCCTATCTCGGCGTGCACGTGATCCGCGCCCTGCGCTCCACTCGCATCCTCCGTGCCGCTCGCGTTCCACACTCCGACTGGTGCACTTGCCGCGGCTTGGAGGCTGTCTGTGATTCCCAATTTTGCAAGAATCAACCGAAGGCTTTGAGCTTTATCCGACTCATTGTTGGAGAGGTCATGCAGGTCCTCCCACCTTTGGTCATCATAGTAACCCTTTCCTTCCATGAAATTCACATCCCGAGAGATCAAAATACGTCTTGTACCAGGAATATAACATTTGTACCCTTTTTGAGTTATTGAGTAACCAATGAACATTCCCTTAACACTTGTTGCCTCAAGCTTATTCATTTGCTCACCTGGAACAAGTACAAAGCACACACATCCAAATACCCTAAGGTGATCAATGGTAGGTTTAGTCTTGGTTAATACCTCAAATGGTGACATGTCGCCTAGAATTTTTGTGGGTGTTCGGTTAATCAAGTAGCAAGCCGAGACAACTGCATCACTCCAAAATCTTTTAGGGACATGTATATGAAACATCATAGACCTTGCCACCTCCATGAGATGCCTATTCTTCCTCTCCGCAACACCATTTTGTTGTGGAGTATAAGGGCATGTTGTTTGGTGAATTATTCCGTGGGTTGCAAGAAATGCTTGGAATGCATGGCTTGTGTACTCTCCTCCATTATCCGTCCTTAGGATTTTAATTTTGGCACTATATTGATTCAAAACATAAGTTTGAAAGTTAGTAAAGGCCTCAAGAACCCTATCTTTACTTGAAATTAAAGTAATCCAAGTAAATTTTGATTTTTCATCGATAAATGTCACAAAATATTTATGGTTCTCTCTAGATGCACAAGGAGATGACCAAACATCAGAATGAACTAGATCAAAACATTTTTCATATATGGTTAATGACTTAGGAAACACCGTTTTGCAATGTTTCCCAAGTATGCAAGCCTCACAATTATCGTTTTTGAAAGAAATACTTGGACATAATAAACTTAATGCTCTAGAATGAGGATGTCCCAAACGGGCATGCCATAATGCATCATTGTCAATATTGCTACAGGAATTTAAAGCCTTAAAACAACTAGAACTTGAATGGTTTGCAACTAAATATAAACTCGAATTAGTCTTGATATCGTCTAGAAGATACAATCCGTTTTTGATACTCCCTTCTCCAAGAACTCTATCGGTCTCAATATCCTGAAAACACACTTTGTTAGAATCAAATATAGCCTTGCAATTTAAGTTTTTCACAGCCTTGTTCACACTTAACAAGTTCGATTTGAAATTGGGCATATAAAACGCTTTAGACTTTCTATCAAAAAGTTTCAAGCTACCAATCCCTTTAATTGGAACCTTTTTACCATCAGCTATACTAACACATCCTAGGGTTGATTTCATATCCTCAAGAAGATTGACATTGCTAATCATATGGTGAGTTGCTCCGGAATCTACAACTAACGACCTAGAGATTTTGGAAGCAAGAAATGAGTTACCGGATTCCTTTAAGGCATTAATTGATTTTATGAGTTCTTCAAGATCCGCATTCCTCACATACTCATCATGATTAGCTGCCATAGATCCTCCTACAGCCGGCTGTACATTACTTGATCCGATCCCTTTTGTTCTGGTTTCTTCTTGAGCAATATGCGCCTTTGGCTTGTCCCACGGTTTTGTTAGCTTGAGGTGAGGGTGTAAGGTCCAGCAACGATCCTTGGTGTGTCCCTTACGCTTGCAGTGGTCACACACAAAGGTCTTTCTTTCATCTTGGCGGTAAGAGGCTTTGTTAGCTATAGCAAGTTCCTCCTTTCCACCGAGAAGGCTTCTTGAGCCTTGTTCCCTTTGAATGTAGCCACACACCTCTTCAAGGCTTGGGAGCTTATCTTGGCGAAGCAAGTGGCGGATTAGGTCACCATAGGCTGGGTTTAGGTTCATTAAAAGTCCAAAGACCTTGTCTTGTTCAAGTCTTTCTCCCAATACCCTTGGATCCACCGTTGGCGGCCTAAGCATTTCAAGCTCGGCCCAAAGCGACCTATACTTTCCAAACCATTGAGTTAACTCCATACCCTCTTGACTAAGGTCATTAATGTCATTCTTAACCTCATAGATTCGGCTAAGGTTTGAGAGATTTCCATACACCTTTTTAAGAGTTTCCCACAATTGTTTAGCAGTTTCACAATAGGAGTAAGCTTCATGGATTGAAGGATCAAGAGAGCTTTGAATGATTACAAGAGCTATTTGGTCATCTTGATACCATTTAGCATGCTCATCCTCCACCACCAAGCTCGTGTCTCCTTCTTTTCCTTGACCCAAAAACCGGACCGTCCTCTTTGGAGCTTCCCCTTCAATGTGAGCCCAAAGTCCACGCCCACTCAATACCGTTTTCACGGTTCTTGACCATAACAAGTAGTTCACTCCCTTGAGGATAACATAAACAGCAAAAGTCTTTGAATTATCCATCTTTTACACACGTTTCCTTTTTTTATCCAGCGGTCACACAAAGAAGTTCAAGGAGTAACAATGGTGGAATCAAAACAAGAAAAATTGAGAGAAAAGAGAAAGATTTGTAGCGGAATTAAGGGGTCTCAAGAGCTTATAGCTCTGATACCATGTGAGATTTATAGAGTTAAGAGAGAGTTTTGTAGAGATTAGAGAAGAGATTAGGAGATTATGAAGGAAGATATATTATTCTCCTTAAATTTACAAGAGGATTTACAGCTTATTTATATAGAATAAGACTATCCTATACATCAATATACTTGGCTATACACATACCAAAACATTACTAATTATGTTACTAAGCTTTACAAAAGGCAAAGGGGAAACATTTCTCCTTTGGTTCCAACGGCTCTTTGCTCTTTCCTAGGAGGGTCATGTGACTTTGAACCATCATAACCACTTGTTTAGATCCCAACTACAACCTTAGAGTCTAGTTGGTTCGATTAGGTTGTGTGGTGTCAATTGCTTCTTCTACAAGCAAGAGTTGCTTGTCTTTGAAGCCATTGTTCAACAAGATGAAGATGCTCTGGCTTTGGCAGCTGCCTTTTCAGCTTCATTTGGATCCAACTTTGCAAGCTTCCATGCATTACGTTTGACGGGTCTTTTCAAAGCCTTGATGCCTTTTTCCGATCCAGCTGCATCTGGATCTATGTTCGATGAGACCATGTGAGGGTCTAAATGGGGAATGATTTCATCCTACAATAAAGATAATGAGTGTCAAACTAGTATGTCAATACCGGAACATCCCAGTTTAAGCAGTACATGTATGCCAACAATGTACGCATTTTGTGGAAAACATCGGCTTTCAAAGCTAACTAGACAAATTTAAATAGTGTTATAACTTGACTATTGCAACCAATATTCTAACGAGTTTCACAAGAATAAGACATGCGATGTAAAAGAACATGTGGAAAAAGGAAACATACCTGATTATCAACAAACAGTCTAGGTGGAGTGCACCAGAGCCCCTTGTATGGTAGACTTAAAGAGCTTCCACCACTAAAGCCAGTTGTGGCAGAACCGGTGGGAAAATGGAGCACATTTTGAATTTCCTCATCAACAGATGCTTCATCTGGAGCCTCGCTCATGGCTCTCATTGCCACAGCATACTCATAGGTTTGTAATTCCCTGCCAGCATTCAACAGAATACCAGTTCACATTGCTTATGTTGGAACATGCCATCAGCAAATTATAAATAAATTTGCAGATATAAGTTAAATTCCATAGTGAAGGAGTTAGGAAGAATGGTTCAGATTCACTTAATTAGAAAGGATAGAGGCGAACATCAAGATATAAAACAGTTAAACAACAATAACCCAAGTTGAAACTCACTACTATAAGCATGGATCTCTTATGATTTCATTTCTTTTTTCTTAGAATCTTAGCACTGATTAGTATCTTACTGTAGGAAAATAATCAGTGCCTGAGTAACTAATATCAGAACTAGCTTCCTTCCCACTGTCCTTTTCAATGAGGAGCATGTGGAAAAACAGAAGTTCACCTAGTGGAAAACATGCCAGAATGGTAACAACAGTGCAAAGACCCTACATAATTTGCAGATATGACATTAGGAACATTGAAGACAAGAGGTAACCTTAAAGCAACGGCATAACAACAAGAATACTTATAACAACTAATGTGAAAGGTTCACGAGAGAAACTATTTCCAAGTCTATTGACAATTTCAGTTTCCATGGTCTTCTTATGAACAAATATACGCACTATAACTGCAATTCCAATTACTGCTTCAATAATGAGCTTAGGAGTGAGTAAGCATAAGCTATTAGTCGTTGATTGCGAAATAAGTTCAAAAGTTAGCACATACCAGGTATATATATGTATATATATATACATACCCAAAGAAGACTGGCAGTCATCAGAGAGACAAAAGAAATGTAGTTTTTACGACCGACGCAATTGTTAAGCCACTGTAGCAATTATCACAACTTCGTTGTTAACTGAACCCAAGAAAATCCAAGAGAACAATTGGAACATCCGAAAGTTTACCTTGCAGTGGTGGTCGAAACCATCCACACATTTATTACAACTCCGACAATGCTTGATGAACTTGCGTACCTATGCAACATACATAGTTTAGAACAAAAAGGCATACACATGTAAAATCTGAAGCACAATTCTCTCCCAAATTTTTAAAAGCAGATTCTAATAAGATATACACCAAAGAGTACACATGACAAATACAGCCAGCGGTATTTTCTACTGCTCATGCATGAATTAGCTTCTATCTTAAAGAATACACAAGTACACATGACAAATACAGCCATGGTAATTTGATGGAACTTTTTGAAGCTTGGAATCATGTCACTGTACCTCAGAATTGCATAATGTGCAAAACAGAGCCTCTTCGCTGTTTCCTTGTTGTTCAGCCGTCTCTTCCTGTTTCCAGCAGTCTTCAAGAATAAATAAGCAACAGTGTAAGAATTATTTGAGGGTCACACGTGTATTAATTAATGTGTTAGGGTCATTATTTAATAAGTCAAAACTTATATCGTCACTTTGGTATAAAGTAATTGACTCGGGCATAAGTGTTATGAAAAATTAATTGTGGATACATTATGTAATTTCTAATTTGATGAAGAACCGAATTAGAAATTATTTCTATATATAAACAGAAAGGTTATGGTCCCCATAACAACCCTAATCAGAAATTCAGAAACTCTATGCATCTCATCAACAGAGACCTTAGGCTATTCAGGGTTTGTTGTAGAATAGTCATATTCCCTAAAGTTCAGATCATAAGTTATGGATCTGAAAGGTACGCTTCCGCTTACGTTTATATTAATCAGGAACTGGCATGTTTAGGTTTATGGAATAAAATAATTCCAACAATTGGTATCAGAGCACCATGTTCAGTTTCTGTTTGATAATCAAGTTTATTATCATGAAATTCAGATTTATTTATTTATTGAAAATTTAGATTGTTGAATCTGAATTTTTTTTTCAAAGGTTTATGATAATAAGGCTATTTTTATTAATAAATTCGGATTTATTATTGGGTAAATATGTTCATAAGCCTTGGCGGCTGTGTTTTTTGATCGAATATTATCTTAGGTTTTACATGAGGTTGAAGAAGAAACATTAGGCCTATTTTATATTTTTTATTTTTATTTTTTTTGGGGGCTTAGGCCCAATTAAAAAAAAGGATTGGGCTGCGGGCCCGTGCAGACTGATCTGCGATTTAAGATTGTTGTCGCAGGGAGGACTCGAACCCGAGTTATGTGACTCATTAATGTTTCTATTGGGCCTATTTTTTTTTTTTTGGGGCTTAGGCCCAATTAAAAAAAGGATTGCGCCGCGGGCCCGTGCAGACTAATTTGCGATTTAAAGTTGTTGTCGCAGGGAGGACTCGAATCCGAGTTCAACCATTAGGCTACAGATAAATACTTGCACAAAATTTCCAGAAACGTTTTAATATATGGTTGTGCAAGAATAAAAATATAATTTATAAATCAATAGATAAAATTGATTATGCAAGTTTATTATTTGAAGTGGATTAATTGATGCAAGATGTTGCCAAAGTAACCTCTCTTGTGGATATTTTTTCATGAATAATATTAAATGTTATATGTATATATATTCATACGAATATTAAATCGACCCAAAGGTAGGTATATATTTGGCCGGATTATATACATACTTGTGATGATAAACATGTGACAATTATTAGTAATAAACATGTGAATAATAAATCGGTCCAAAGAAAGGTTTATCATTTACAATGCATTATTGTCAATGTTTGATTATTACAACAAGAGTATCGCTAGCAGTTAATATTACTGTCCAAATACTTGATATTAATGTAGCACTTGGTATCTTGTGATGGATTTTATAATCGTTTATTCTTTATTATTGATTTATTTCGGTTTAATTGTGAGTAACTAATAAAAGATTGTTCTCTTTCAGTATCTGCAAACTTAGGTTCGATTCCAACTCTTACTGGTTCCAACTACAAGGAATGTAAAAGTAAAGTTAAGATTGTGCTTGGGTGTATGGATCTTGACCTTGCGCTAAGGATGAAACAACCTACTTCTCCCACAGATACCAGCACTGCTGAGTATAAGGCGGTTTATGAGAAGTGGGAACGTTCTAATCGCATTGGTTTAATGATCGTTTTGGACACCATTCCAGAAACCTTTAGAGGTGATGAGGAGATCAATGATCTAAAACAATTCCTTGCTGAGATGGACTTGCGATTTGAAAGTAACAATAAAGCAGAAATAAGTACGCTTCTCTATCATTTTAGTACCATGAGGTATCACGAAGAAAACATAAGGGAGTACATTTTGGAAATGTCCAACATTGTTTCAAAACTCAAGACTCTTAAGACTGAGCTTCCGGAAGAAGTGCTCATATTTTTTGTCTTGAACTCCTTTCCTCCTCAATTCAATCAATTGAAATCCAGTTACAACACACAGAAGGAGAAATTGTTTCTTAATGAACTCATTTCATATTGTGTGCAAGAGGAGGATAGGATGAAACAAGAAAGGTCTGAAAGTGCTCATATGGTTAACACCTCTAAGGGTCACGACAAAATAAAGAAAATTGAGGTTGTTAAGAATGAGGCTGCTAAAGGTCCAACTCAAAGGAAGCAGACTACGATTGAAGATACCTGCTTCTTTTGTAGGAAAGTTGGACATATGAAGAAGGACTGCCAAAAGTACCACGCATGGCGTGTAAAGAAAGGTAGTTTCATTGCTATGGTCTGTTCTGAAGTGAACTTAGTTGAAGTACCCAGAAACACTTGGTGGTTATATTCAGCTGCAACTACTAACATCAGTGTTTCATTGCAGGGTTGTCTAAGCTACCAAAAACCAACTGATGTTGAAAGATGCATTCATGTGGCTGATGGATTTTCGCTGGATGTGGAGGCAATAGTGCATTTTAGATTATTTTTTAGTACTGGTTGTTTTTTGGATTTGAAAGACCCTTTTGGTGCACCGTCATTTAGACAAAATTTGGTTTATGTTCCTTATTTAGACAAATCTGGTTATTCTTGTCTAACTGAGCATGGAAAAGCTACTTTGTCTTTAAATTCAGTTTTAATTGGAACCGGTACACTTATGGATAATCACAATCTTTATATGCTTGACACCGTAACTTCTCATGATGAAAGCTTAAGTGTTGAATCAAATGGTACTAAACGAAAATTCAAAAATGCAAGTTCAGAAACTCTGTGGCACAAACGTTTAGGGCACATTTCTAGAAATAGAATTGAGCGACTTGTGTTAGATTGTATATTGAGTTCTGTTGACTTCACAAACTGTGATGTATGTGTGGACTGCATTAAAGGAAAACAGACTAAACATAAGAGATTGAGTGCATATAGAGCTCAAGAAGTCCTTGAGTTGATACATACATATATTTTTAGACCTTTCCTTACGGCGTCTTGGAATCAACAATACTTTATATCTTTCATAGACGATTACTCTCGATATGCATACTTGTTTCTTATTCATGAGAAATCAGAATCTTTGGATGTGTTCAAGAAGTTTAAGGCTGAAGTTGAGAACCAACTTGAGCGAAGGATAAAGTATGTCAGATCTGATCGTGGTGGTGAATACTACGGTCGGTATGACGGTTCAGGTGAACAACGTCCAGGACCGTTTGCCAGATGCTTAGAAGAGTGCATAATTATCCCACAATATACCATGCATGGGTCTCCCAGTATGAATGGTGTATCAGAAAGACGCAACCGAACTCTTAAGGACATGGTAAGGAGTATAATTAGTCATTCCACCTTACTACAATCACTCTGGGAGAGGCATTAAAGACTGCAGCTTACATTCTTAATCGGGTACCAACTAAGACAACTGCAAAAACACTTTATGAGCTTTGGACTGGCAAAAAACCTAGTCTGAAGCATTTTCACATTTGGGCATGTCCAACTGAGGCTAGGCCTTATAGGCCATATGAGAAACTGGACTCCAGAACTGTGAGCAGTTACTTTATTGGTTGTTCTGAGCGATCTTGGGGTTACAAATTTTATGATCTCACACAAAAGAACATTTTTGAGACGGGAACAGCTACGTTCCTTGAGGATAATGAATTTGGGGAGAGAAATGAAGTTAGGGATGTCATCTTTGAGGAAGAATCAGATTCAATTCCTAAACTGATTCATATTGTTGCTTTTGATCAAGCAAATTTGGAACCTCAAATTGACACTGAAGCTCTTCCTCCAAATCAAGATGACAATGGAAGTCAAATTCAAAATCCTCAAGAACTAGTGCATCAGGAACAAGTGCCTTTGCGGCAATCCACTAGAGAAAGAAGAAGTGTTATTCCAGATGATTATATAGTATTTCTTATGGAACAAGAGGAAAATCAAACTCATTTGGAAGATGATCCTATCAACTTCTGTGAGGCAATGGGTAGTTCAAATTCAGATAAGTGGGTCAAAGCTTCTAAGGAAGAGTATCAGTCAATGCTAGACAATAAAGTTTGGGACGTTGTCCAATTACCAGAAGGAAAGAAAGCCATTGGTTGCAAATAGATATTTAAAACCAAAATGGACTCAAGTGGTAATGTGTAGAGGTATAAGGCTCGTCTAGTAGCTAAAGGCTATACTCAGAAAGAAGGGATTGACTATATTCTCCAGTTTCATCAAAGGATTCTTTTAGGACAATCATGGCCCTTGTTGCACATTATGATTTAGAGCTTCATCAGATGGATGTCAGGACATCGTTTCTCAATGGTAACATTGATGAGACAATATATATGGAGCAACCAGAAAACTTTCTATTAGGTGATTCAAAGAAGATGGTATGCAAGTTATATAAATCCATCTATGGGCTAAAACAAGCTTCTCGTCAATGGTACCACAAGTTTCATGAGATAATCACCTCCTTTGGTTTTGAGGTGAATTTGGTTGAAGATTGTGTGTATCAAAAGTTCAGTGGGAGTAAGTGCATTTTCCTGGTATTGTATGTTGATGACATACTATTAGCCATTAACGATATAGGCATGTTGCATGAAACCAAGAAATTTTGTTAAGGAAAAATTTGAGATGAAAGATCTTGGTGAAGCATCTTTTGTATTAGGAATCCAGATTCACCGAGATCGAACTCGAGGAATTCTTGGATTGTCACAGAAGGCCTATATCGATAAAGTACTAAAGAGATTTGGCATGCAGGATTGCAAACCAGGTGATACCCATGTCGCTAAAGGAGACAAATTTTGTCTCAATCAGTGCCCTAAAGGAAAATTGGAAATTCAGGAGATGCAAAAGATTCCTTATGCGTCAGTTGTAGGAAGTTTAATGTATGCTCAAGTTTGTACGCGTCCGAATTTAGCATACATTGTTGGATTTTTGGGCAGATACTTAAGTAATCCAAGTTTGGACCATTGGAAAGCAGCCAAAAGGGTCATGAGGTACCTGCAGAGAACAAAAGACTACATGCTCACGTATCGGAGATCAGATAATTTTGGAGATCATTGGGTATTCTGATTCTGATTTTGCTGGATGTCAAGATAGTAGAAAGTCCACTTCAGGCTATGTTTTTCTGTTGGCTGGTGGAGCTATTGCTTGGTGTAGTGCGAAAAAATCGCTCGTAGCTTCCTCCACAATGGCCGCAGAATTTGTAGCAATATTTTATTTGAGGCATCCAATCAGGGACTTTAACTGAGGAATTTTGTCACTAGGCTGCAAATTCTTGAAGGAATTGAAAGACCACTTAAACTATTTTGTGACAATAAATCAGTGGTTTTGTACTCCAACAAAAATAGGAGCGCAACAAAGTCCAAGTTTATCGAGATTAAGTTTCTCGTTGTTCAGGAGAGGGTACAAAGTGGAGAGATTTCCATAGAACACTTAGGGACAAACTCCATGATAGCAGATCCTCTTACAAAAGGTATTCCACCAAAGTTCTTTCATGAGCACACTGCTTGAATGGGTGTTTCAGCGTTTGAGGATCATTTGCTTTAGTGGGAGTTTTTCATTTGGTTTTAGGTTCTATGTTTTGGTTGTGTTTATGCACATTTTCTGATCAGAAATAAAGTTTTTTCAGTTTCCACTCTTTTTACAATAAAGTTTAAGGATCTCAACAAAGTAGAACCAGTTGAAAATTGACATGTACCGATCACCTTTCATGTGATTTTCATGCCACACTTTTCATAATTGATCTATGTCATTTGACTATATTGATTTCAGTGACCATGGAAGGTTTAGTTATTTTTATTATAACGAAGACCGCTATGATCCTATGTTTTTATAGTCAATGGACGAGATTGTTTATGCCCTGCTATATAATGACAATTTTGAGCTCATAAAGTCTATCACATTTTCATAATACATATGTGACCCCAATGGGAGATTGTAAGATTTATTTGAGGGTCACACGTGTATTAATTAATGTGTTAGGGTCATTATCTAAGAAGTCAAAAACTTATGTGGTCACTTTGGTATAAAGTAATTGACTGGGGCATAAGTGTTATGAAAAATTAATTGTGGATACATTATGTAATTTCTAATTTTGATGAAAGGCCGAATTAGAAATTATTTCTATATATAAATAGAAAAGGTTTATGGTCCCCCATAACAACCCTAATCAGAAATTCAGAAACTCTCTACATCCCAACCTTAGGCTATTCAGGGTTCGTTGTGGAAGAGCCATATTCCCTGATCATAAGCTATGGATCCAAAAGGTATGCTTCCGATTACGTTTATATTAATCAGGAACTGACATGTTTAGGTTTATAGAATAAAATAATTCCAACAAACAGAAGGTAGCGAGGGGATTATAGCAAGTTTTCCTATGAACAGTGTCCATTCTTTGAGCATCTCCTACGGAACCTTTCACAGCAGAGTTTCCTGCTAAGGTAGAACTCCTAGTGACAACTGAAGGAGAAGACTGGCAATTGACTGCTAGTTTCATCATAATTCCAGGCACGAGCCATCACAGCTCTGTTCATCCTTGTGTCAAATATTGACATGATCCTTGGAATCTGCAGGATTGATCGCAGTACAACCCATATGATACATTCATGATCCATTGTCATATAGATCGTTCCATAAGAGACAATAGTATCTTTTGTGTGATAATTAAAGGTAAGATTTTCTAGTTATATAAAACAAAAACATGCCCTTTCACTGTTCAACCCCAAGAGATTAAGCCATAAATTTCGTAATAATTTATATAAGCATCATTTTTTTCTAGCTAAGACACTCACGCATCATCGTAATGAATTTGCAACAAAGATCCTGAAATTCATGTGATTTTTGGCTTTTTTTTTAGCCAAATTCAAGTGGCTAAACACAATTTCCAACTATGTGTTATAAAAATAAAAATAAAACACAATTTCGAAGTTTAACTAGACTGGGGAAGTAAGTAATATACAGCTTGAGAAGCATTAAAACATATAGCACAGGAGAGTAAACAGCCGATCAATGCGTATTTCCAAATGCGACCATCCAAACGAAAGGAGCGAAGAAAGCATAGTAAGCAAACCACATAACAAGCAGCAATCACCTGAAAGCAAAAAGAAAAACCCCAGTTACAGTCAAATTAATTAAATGGAAAAATGGTTTGACTAAACTCTTTTCATTTATGAGACTAATTTTCGTGGACTAAATATATTTACAATTTAAAACTTCCTATAAATTGTGAACTATAATGATATACAAATTTCACTATTGAAATTTTAATAAAATTTTAAATATAAATTTTATATACTGATGGTCCGATAGTTAAAGAATGATTTAGTTTGTTCACATACTTGAGATAGGAGTTTTAAAGTTGGGTTGTTCTGCTGAAGTGATCCATCTCCAAATTGACAGAATTATCTGAAACAGAGCTGCTAGCTTGCGATCTGACGCCTTCTCTCGAACTCAACTGACAATTTTAGTATTAGATCGTGACTGGATCATAGATCTAAAAGAAAAAAGAAAAAAGACCTTAAGATTGTCATAATAATGTTCTGAGTGGACCAACCAAATGTTAAAGCCTATAAATCTAGTCGGCGCAACACTAAAGAATAGATTGTCATAATCTCATCATCATGCCAAAATTCACGCTTCCAATATTTTACTTGTTTTATCTCCCCGAGAACTGGTGGCACGCGCAATGCCTGTGTATTGGGCAAATTTGTTAACATCGAGAACAAATTTTACTTTTTTCACTTTTGTTTTTTTGTTGTTATTGTTGTGGTAAATTATAGAAATAGCGGTGAACTATAAATTATTTAATTGTGAATATTTATTTTAATATTTTCAGGAAAAACAATTTAGTATTTTTCCAGCTAAGTTAATTATTGTAATTTATTTCTGTTAATAATATTTATTTATATAATGTATTTATTTTTTAGTTCGGAATGGAGAGATATGGTTGTGGTGCGTTTGACATATAGAGACGAAACCCTAAAAAACGAACGAAAAGAAGCATCGTGGATCTTCCGCCCACTCGCTTCCTAAGATCGCGTGAACAACACTCACGAAAGCTCTCCTCTTTCTTTCTCGTTTTCTCTGTCTCCCTCTCTTCGCAGATCGAAACGCCAACTCGCACCCGATTGGCGCGTGTGTACCTTCTTCTTCTTCTTTTTCGTCGATTCATCTTCCTCTTCCCGTCGCGACGACGAGTTTGTTACAGAAAGGATCTTTCCTCTGTTTCTCTGTTTCGATTTCTGGGTTTTTCGATTCGTCTTGGTATCCGAATATCTTCTGTTCGTACGAGGTAAATTTTACTGTCAAAAACCAGAAAAGAGAAAATCACGGGTTATAAAGTGTTTTGATCAGCATCTCTTCTTTGTTTTCAATCAGTTTTTGAAATGGGTTCGAAAATTCATGAGATGAGATTAGCACTAAGAACTTAGCTCCGAGTATTTTTCCTTCTGCAATTGTAAGGACAAATGCATATACATTCTCTCGCTAATTTAATCGATCGGCGTTTTAATTTCCAAACTAGAAACGTCTAGGGATTAAAAGAGCTCGTGTTCTTCAAAATGTTGAATTTTGATGGATTCTCTGATCTTATATATTCGTATATGTGGAATTATGTGTACGCTTTGACCTAAAAATATGTACATTTACAGTGTTACAGGAGGTCTACTTTCTAAGAATATAGGGAAAACTATTTGTCATGGATATAGATCTTCGACTACATTCAGGTGACCTCTGCAAAGGAGATGATGAAGATAGGGGACTTGATAATGTGTTGCAGAGTGAACACAAACTTCATGATGCTGATGAAGATATGGATATTAGCAAAATTGAGGATGTTACGGTCGAGGTACATACTGATGACAGTGCATGCATGGGTGTTCCGACCGGGGAGTTGGTTGAGTACACTGAAGGTATGAACCTTGAGCCTCTTAACGGTATGGAATTCGAGTCACACGGTGAAGCTTACTCATTCTACCAGGAGTATTCTCGAGCAATTGGGTTTAACACTGCGATTCAGAACAGTCGGAGATCGAAAACTACAAGAGAGTTTATTGATGCGAAATTTGCTTGCTCTAGGTATGGTACGAAAAGAGAATATGACAAATCTTTCAATAGACCACGAGCTAGACAAAGCAAGCAAGACCCAGAAAATATGTCTGGTCGGAGAACATGTGCAAAAACTGACTGCAAAGCTAGCATGCATGTTAAGAGAAGGCCGGATGGAAAATGGGTAATTCACAGCTTTGTAAGGGACCATAATCATGAGCTTTTACCTGCACAAGCTGTGAGTGAACAGACAAGAAAGATATATGCTGCAATGGCTAAGCAGTTTGCTGAATACAAAACTGTTATCAACCTAAAAACTGATTCAAAAAGTTCTTTTGAGAAAGGTCGGAATTTATCAGTGGAAACCGGGGATTTCAAAAATCTGCTTGACTTCTTGTCACGGATGCAAAATTTGAATTCCAACTTCTTTTATGCCGTAGATCTTGGTGATGATCAGCGAGTGAAGAATGTATTCTGGGTAGATGCAAAGAGCAGGCATAACTACGGCAGCTTTTGTGATGTTGTTTCCCTAGACACCACCTACGTGAGAAACAAATATAAAATGCCACTTGCTATTTTTGTTGGAGTGAACCAGCATTACCAATATATGGTCCTTGGGTGTGCCTTAATATCCGATGAGAGTGCAGCAACATTTTCTTGGTTAATGGAGACCTGGCTGAAAGCAATGGGGGGACAAGCTCCAAAGGTTTTAATCACTGAGCTAGATGCTGTAATGAACTCCATTGTTCCTGAAGTCTTCCCCAATACTCGACATTGCCTTTTTCTTTGGCATGTATTGATGAAGGTTTCTGAGAATCTTGGTCTAGTTATTAAGCAAGATGATAATTTTATGCTAAAGTTCGAGAAGTGCATCTATAAATCATGGAAAGAGGAAGACTTTGCGAGAAAATGGTGGAAGATTCTTGCTAGATTCGGTCTCAAAGAAGATCAATGGTTGCATTCTTTATATGAAGACCGCAAGAAATGGGCACCGACCTACATGACTGATGTTCTTTTGGCAGGGATGTCTACACCTCAAAGAACAGATAGTATTAATGCTTTCTTCGACAAGTACATGCACAAGAAGACTAGTGTACAAGAATTTGTGAAACTATATGATTCACTTTTGAAAGATAGATGTGAGGAAGAAGCTAAAGCTGATTCTGAAACGTGGAACAAGCAGCCAGCAATGAAGTCTCCATCTCCATTTGAGAAGAGTGTTTCTGAAGTCTATACTCCTGCAGTGTTCAAAAAGTTTCAGATTGAAGTTTTGGGTGCTATTGCATGTAGTCCCAGGGAGGAGAGCCGAGATGCCTCATGCTCCACTTTTAGAGTTCAGGATTTCGAAAATAACCAGAGCTTCGTGGTAACATGGAACCAAACAAAGGCTGAAGTCTCTTGCATCTGTCGATTATTTGAGTATAAAGGCTATCTCTGCAGACACACGCTTAATGTTCTTCAGTGTTGTCATCTTTCTGCCATCCCCTCGCAGTACATATTGAAACGGTGGACAAAAGATGCAAAAAGCCGGCATTTTTCAGGAGAACCTCAGCAGTTGCAGACTAGGCTGCTGCGATATAACGATTTGGGCCAACGAGCATTAAAGCTGAGTGAAGAGGCCTCCTTCTCTCAGGAGAGTTACAATATCGCATTTCTTGCTATTGAAGGAGCTTTAAATAGTTGTGCTGGTCTTAATACTTCTGGCAGAAGTCTTCCAGATGTGGGCACGTCACCAACTCAAGGTCTGATATCCGTTGAGGAGGATAACCAGAGCAGAAGTGCAGGCAAGATGAGCAAGAAAAAGAATCTGACTAAGAAAAGAAAAGTAACTTCTTGTTTACGATCTTCCTATGTATACAACTTAAGGATTTTCTTAGGCCTGCTAGTCTGATGATCCCAGATACCATTTCAGGTGAACTCGGAGCAGGAGGTTATGCCAGTTGCAGCACCAGAAAGCATGCAACAGATGGTCTGTTTTTGTTGACATGTCGTAATAAGCCTTTAAACTCGCATCCTTCAAGTATTTGATATCTGAATTTTGTGAACTTCAGGATAAGTTGACCCCAAGAACAGTCGGAATTGAGAGTTATTATGAAACACAGCAGAGCGTAGGAATGGTAACTAAGCACACAATACTTGCATGTTACTCTCTTATAAATTGGAATTTAGTATCTAATATGCTCGGATATGTGTTTTTACAGGTCCAACTGAACTTAATGGCTCCCACTCGCAATCATTTCTATGAGAATCAACAAATTCAAGGATTGGTATGATAATCGACCATGCAACCTTAAGTGTAAACTAGTTTTTCTTTCACTAACTTCGGATAAAAAAAATGTCCGGCTGTTTATCTGTAGCCACAGTTGAACTCGATCGCACCAAGCTACGACAATTACTATAATGCTCCGCAAGGCATCCATGGACAGGTACCTACCAACTCTCAAAGCTCTCAAGAGCACTTTCAATCATGAACAAGACTGCCAAAAATGGAAAAAAAAATGTCAACGATCATTCTTTCTTTGTTCTTTCTAGGGAGTTGATTTTTTCCGTCCTCCTAGTTTTCCTTACGATATCCGGGTAAGCTTATCAGATTGATCTCTCTTTGTTTCTTTCTATGTTTTTGTCGATTGGTCATCTTTGTTCATGGAAACACAACGCTGTCATTACTGTACAGGATGATCCTAATGTGAGGACTACGCAGTTGCATGAGGATGCGTCTAGACACACGTAAACCAAACCAAACCAAACTATAAGATAACCACGAATCAAAAGTCTCAAGAGTCGGTCTGTGGATGGAGAAGTTCAAATCTTGTAGAACCTAAGTCAACAAGCATTAGAAAACAATCAGGTTTGGAACAGAACATGAGCAAGTGCTGTGGTTAATCTTCTCAAGTCTTAGATAGGATGTTGTATTTTTTCGCTTATAATCCCAGAGATTGGATTATGTTAATATTGTTTGTATTAGTTCTTGATGATTATATGTTTGATCATTTGGCTGTTGGCTTAAACCGGAGAAAACAGTGTTTTTTTTTTTTTTTTTTTTGTCAACGGCAAATTATGTTGGGGCACAACTGGCTGACCCAATAACCAAATTCCTACATAATGTAGGCGGGGGGACTCGATCCCTGGTTGTGCAAATGAGTTGTCTTATGTGGACTTACCGCCTGCCACTAGACTAAGAGCCACTTGCGAGAAAACATTGTTAAAAATCAAAATTTTTAATATATGAACGATGATTTAATTATTCAAGTAAAAGGAAAAGATAAAAATAATTGTTAAAAGTAATTTAGTATCTATTACATTAGTACCAAACCCTAATACTCGACATAATTGTAATTTACATATACTTCATTATTGTTTAATCTTCTGATATCGAAAAGAAAATAAAATGTCACCTTAAAACACAATTTACCGATAAACTACAACTTACAATGCAAATCGACAAACAAATATGAAAACTAGACCATTTGGGCTTTGCAACAATATGTTGATCATCTTTTGGTTCCTTCTGATTTGATGGAAAACTGCTTCTGAACATTGATAATTGGGAATTTGTTCTCTATATATGTCTTGGAAAAACTACAATAACTTACGTATGACAACTTCGAATGCGATTTCATTTTCTGCTATGCGGATATATTAGAGTTATCCAGGTGTACACCTATTTTGGTTTCATTATGAGTTGTCTTGTTCCTCTGTTTTTCTTTTCCCATTCAGGTAGTTACATGATATGAAGGGTAGAATTTTAGAATTTATTTTAAATTTTATATTATAGTTTTATGCAAAGAGAGTTTATTGTATGATGTTTTAATCAATGTAATGTTATTAGTTATTTTATTTAATATAATTTATTTTTAAGTTTATGATAGTTTTATTTAAATATATTTTATTGTTTGATATGTTTTTTAATATGATAAAAATTAATTTTTTTTTTGCAGAACCTATGTAGGTTTTTATGTTTTTTAATTTAATTTATTTACATAAATTTTTTAATATTTTATATGTTTTATTTAATTAAATTTTATTTTTTCGTTTGGAGGATAAACCTACTACGGACCACCATTGTAAAACACAATATAACCGATGAACTCTGGCTCAAAATATGGATCTTAATACTGATCTGAAAAGTAAACCATTAAGGCTTTCTAACAAATGATCATTTTTTGGTTCATTCTGGTTTGATGAGAAACTGCTTCTGGACATTGACAGCCAAGAATTTGTTTTTAAGAGATGTGTTTTGTGAAGACCACCATAATTTTCATATCATGAATGTGATTTTGTTTTCTGCTACTAGATATTAGGAGTTATCAAAGTGCACAGTTCCATAATGAATTGTTTTCCTCATCTGTTTTTTTTTTGTATTTGAGGTGGTCATATGAGATGATTGATAAAGTTTTAGGATTCATAATTCTTTTATGGATTCATCCAAAAATATAAGTACTTGAAATTTTTATTATAGATTTATGCCAACATAATTTATTTTAATATTTTAATGTAATATTATTAGCTATTTAATACAATTTGTTTTTAATATTATGATTCTTTTAGTCAAATATATTTTATTGTTTGATATATGTTTTAATACGATAAAAAAATAATGTTGTTCTACAAGCCCATGTAAATTTTTTTATTTTTTAAAATGAATTTATATAAATAATTTTTTCAATATTATATATGTTTTATTTAATTAATTTTTATTTTTTGTTTTGCAGGATAAACCTATTACAGACCGTCGTTCTAATATACAAAATATTGATGAATTCCAGCTCACAATATTGATTAGAAAACTGATCTGGAAAGTAAACCAATAGGGTTTTCCAACTATATGCTGATTGTCGTTTGGTTCATTCTTGTTTGACGGGAAACTGTTTCCCGACACTGACAATCAGGAATTCATTCTCCAGAAATGTGTTTTGAAAAAACTGCCATAACTTTTGTATAACAACTCCGAATGCAATTTTGTTTTGTGCTATATGGAGATGTTAGAGTTATAAAGGTGCACACCAATTACTGTTTCATTATGAGTTGTTTTTCTCTTTCATTTATTTTTTTTATTCTGGTGGTCACATGAGATGATGAGTAGATTTTTAGGATTCATAAGTCCTTTAAAGATTCATGCAAGAATGTAAGTACTTTTAAATTTATATTACAGTTTATGTAAATAGAATTTATTGTTTAATGTTTTCATTAATGTAATATTATTAGTTATTTAATTTAATACAATTTGTTTTTAATATTATGATAGTTTTATTTAAATATATTTTATTTGAATAATTTTATTAATATCGTATATTTTGTAGTTTAATTAACTTTATTTTTCAATTTGCATGATAAACCTAATACGGACCACGGTCTTAAAACGCAATTTACCGATGAACTGCGGCTTAGAATATAAATCAGAAACCTGATATGAAAAGTAGATCATTAGGGTTTTCCAACAATATGTTAGTCGTTGTTTGGTTCATTCTGATTTGACAGGAAATTGCTTTCCGACATTGACAATCAGAAATTTTTTCTCAAGGAATTTGATTGCAAAAACTGTTAGTCAATTGAGTTCTTTATTTTTTTTAATAATCCTACAAGTCGTGTCTGTTACGGGAGTGGGTGTTAGAGTCATGTCTGTTAGTTAAGGGCCACAAGAAAGAAGAGTTGAAACTCTTAACTTTTGAATCTGTTGGAAGTTTATTTTAAACTCATTGTTGTATTGTTGAAACACAAGTTGTTGGTTTTCTCTTTCTATCTAAAAAAAACAAAATTTTCTCTATTTCTTTTCTGGATTGATCACAATCAAATCTGATTGCGTTACAAAGTTCAATTCATCTTTAATACTCTGTTTCAAAAACTTCAATTTCTAACATGGTATCAGAGCTCTACTGATTCCATGGCCAATCCAAATACAAAGACAAACAAAAATCTGAGATCATGGAGGTATCATCACAACAAGTGATTCCCATATTCGATGGGGATAATTATGCTTTATGGAAAATTAATATGAAGACCATCTTAAGAACGAGAAAATTAGGGGAAGTAGTGGAGACGGGTGTTTCAACAAAGCCGATGGAAGGAGATCATTCTCCCATAGCACTTCAATTAAAAATAAATGGGAGGACTCATCATCGGAGGATCTAATGGCATTGCAACTCTTGCAAATTGCCATCGCATATCAGATATTTCCTCGTATAGCACCAGCAGACACAGCAAAGATGCTTGGAGTGCATTGAAAACAGAGTTTGAGGGATCTCCACAAGTACGGTTGATCAATTTGCAATCGTTTAGAAGGGAATATGAAAACTTAAAGATGAACAAAGGAGACAACATCAAAGTTTTCACAGACAAGTTAATTGATTGGAGAAATCAATTAAGAGTTCATGGAGAAGAGAAGACAAATGATCAAGTTGTTTAGAAAATCTTAATTTCTCTTCCCGCAAGATTTGACAGCATTGTGGCTGTGATGGAGCAAACGAAATATCTAACTTCGTTGCATGTAGCTGAGTTGATAGGAACTCTAAAGGCACATGAGAAGCGTGTGTCGTCTCAAAGTGAAAGCATGTTAGAAGGAGCATTTCATGCTTTGTCACGAAAAGGGAAAGCCATTGATAGACAAGAGAATGGGAAAGGCAAGTGGCGTGACAACAAAGTCAAGCAATGGTGTGGTTTTTGTAAGAAGAAATACCACACAGAATCAAATTGCTGGAAGAAACAAGAGATGGTAAAAAAAAATTCGAAGGAATGTTTCAACCATGGCCAAGTTGGGCATTTTTCAAGAGAGTGTCGTTTGAAGAAGTATGAACGGGCACATGTGACTCTTGAAGATGAAGATATTGAAGATCATATGTTATTTAGTGCAACAGAAGATGCACCGATAATCACTGAAGAAGATGTGTGGTTAGTCGACAGTGGCTGTACAAATCATATGACAAGAGAATATAGATACTTCACAAGCCTTGATAAAAGTATCAATGTTCCAATAAAAGTTGGGAACGGAGAAGTCGTTATGACTGCGGGTAAAGAAGACATTACGGTCTGCACAAAATATGGAAAGAAGGTGATAAAGGATGTATTTTTAGTGCCGAAACTGGAGAAGAATCTACTAAGCGCCCCATAAATTATATCTGTTGGATATAACGTCTTGTTCAAGAATAAGCGTTGTACTATCTTGGATCCTATTGGGAAGAAGATCATGGAAATACATATGGTGAATAAGAGTTTTCTAATCACATGGAAGTAATGGAGTTATGTCATCGAAGACTAAGCCATGTGGAAAATTCAAGAATGGAACTAATGAAAAACAAGAAGATGGTAGAAGGGTTACCAATGTTCCATGTAAACAAAGAAGTTTGTGGAGTATGCAAACTTGGAAAACAAGTGCGAGAAGCGTTTCCAAAGGAGTCTCAAACAAGAACAAAAGAGAAACTTAAGATCGTTCATACCGATGTTTGCGGTCCAATGTAAATTGTTTCTCTTAATGAAAGTAGATACTTCTTGTTGTTGGTAGATGAATATACTCACATGGCGTGGGTATATTTTCTTAAACAAAAATCTGAAGCTTTTTAACTTTCAAGAAGTTCAAATCCTTGGCGGAGACACAATCAAAGAAAAAGATTAAAAGGCTTCGCTCTGATGGTGGTGGTGAGTTTACTTCAAGTGAATTCAATGAGTTTTTTGATAAAGAAGGGATCGAGATACAAGTAACTGTGCACTATTCACCGCAACAAAACGGCACTGTGGAACGTAAGAATCGACTTTGATGGAGATGGCACGCACCTTACTTGCTGATCAAGGTCTTCCTCACAAGCTATGGGCAGAGGCGATATATACATCAAATTACTTACAAAACCGTTTGCCCACAAAAGCAATAGAAGATGAGGTCACACCAATAGAGAAGTGGAGTGGTCATAAGCCAACGGTTGATCACTTAAAGGTTTTTGGGAGTATATGTTACATACATATACCGAAGGAGGATGGAAGCAAGTTAGATGAAAGGGCCAAGCGAGGAATCTTCATTGGATATAGCAGCAAATTTAAAGGATACAAAGTATTTCTACTTGATTCAGAGAAAGTGGTAGAGATGTGGCGTAAGAAGAAGAAAATAAGTGGGATTGGATAAGACGAGTCGAAGTCAAAAGAACATCAATATTCCCGTAAGTGTTCCTCAATCACAAGAAGAACAAAGAGAAATTATCTCAAGTCCACTTCAGTCTCAAATTGGTGACCAAGCTAACAATCAAGGAGGAGAAGGGATCTTCAAAACCACCAAAGAAATATAAGTCCATGACTGAAATTCTGCAAATGGCTTCCAATGGTGAATCTCGAAGAAACAGAAGCATGTTTTACTGTCTCTGAAGAACCAGAATCTTATGATGATGCATGTTGAATCAAAGAATGGAGAGAAGCAATGAGTAAAGAAATCAAGATGATTGAGAAAAACAGAACATGGTCAATTGTGGAGAAACCGGAAAAGAAAAACATCATAAGCATGAAGTGGATATAGCGCATCATAACATATGGCAAATGGATTTCTGTTCAAGTATAAAGCAAGGTTAGTCGCAAGAGGGTTTTCTCAAGAATATGGTGTTGATTATCTTGAGACGTGTGCACTTGTCTCAAGACATGACACAATTCGAGCAGTTCTTGCTCTCGCGGCATAAATGAAATGGAAGCTTTATCAAATAGATGTCAAGTCAGTGTTTCTAAATGGAGAGCTTGATGAGGAGATTTACGTCGCACAACCACATGGATTCATCACAGAAGGTGAAGAAGAAAAAGTGTTAAAGCTATGGAAAACCTTATATGGTTTAAAAACAAGCCCCTTGGGCTTGGTATGGAAGAATTGATGCATACTTTCTTCAGCATGGTTTTCAAAGAAGTGTGAATGATGCAGCTCTTTATGTGATGAAGAAATATAAGGACATCTTGGTCGTGAGTTTTTATGTGGACGACATCATAATCACCGGCAACAATACACAACTCATTGACAAATTCAAGGCAGAAATGAAGATGGAGTTTGAGATGACAAATATGGGAATGTTGAATTACTTTGTGGGCATGGAGATAGTTCAAGATGATCAAGGAGTTTTTCTTTCACAAGAAAAATATGCATGTAAGTTGATTGAGAAGTTTGGCATGAAGGGAAGCAAAAGTGTAAGCACCCTACTTACACCCCATGGCAAGGACGTTGAGGATCACGAAGAATACGGTGAGGCTACAAAATATCAAAGTATCATTGGTGGACTGTCATATCTATGTGCATCAAGACCAGACTTAATGTTTGCAGTTCATATCTCTCACGATACATGTCAAAACCGCTCAACAAGCACTATCAAGAAGCTAAAAGGGTTCTAAGGTACGTTAATGGTATGTCTCACTTTGGCGTTCAATTTTCAAGTGTTGAGAATCCAAAGTTGCATGGATACTCGGATAGTAACCTAGGGAGTATCAATTGAAGACAAGAAGAGCACATATGGCTACGTCTTCTCTCTTTGATCTGTTGTGTTTTGTTGGCAATCAGGCAAACAACAAACAGTGGCACAATCAATGACAAAAGATGAGTATATCGCATTATTTGCAGCAACCAATCAAGCGATTTAGTTACAAAGGCTTATGGAAGATATTGGCTTTGATTCTCAAGGAGTTCTAATTTACTGCGATAACAAGTCGACAATTGCGATTGGGAAGAATCCAATGCAAGATCGAAGAACAATACATATCAAAATCAAGTACAATTTCGTTTGAGAAGCAGAACACAAAGGTCTTATCAAACTCAAGTATTGCGAAGGTGAAGTTCAGCTGGCTGATATGCTTACCAAAGCACTTACTAACAAAAGATTTGAAGAACTAAGGAGCAAACTTGGTGTAAGGCCAAAACTCATTAAGGAGGAGTGTTAGTCGTAATTGAGTTCTTTATTTTTTAAATAATTATACAAGTCGTATCTGTTACAGGAGTGGGTGTTAGAGTCGTGTATGTTAGTTAAGGGTCACAAGAAAGAAGAGTTGCAACTCTTAACTTATAAATCATTTGGAAGTTTATTTTAAACTCATTGTTGTATTGTCGAACACAAGTTGTTGGTTTTCTCTTTCTATCTAAAAAGGACAAAAGTTTCTCTATTTCTTTTCTGAATTGATCACAATCAAATCTGATTGTGATACAAAATTAAATCCATTTTTAATACTCTATTTCAGAAACTTCAGTTTCTAACAAAAACCACCATAACATTCGTATAAAAACTTTGAATGTGTTTCCGTTTTCTGCTATGTATATATATAAGGATTATCAAGGTGCACACCAATTTTCATTTCATTATAAATTTTGTTCCTTCCTCTGTTTCTCTTATCTCTTTTCTCTTTAATGGATTCATCCAAAAATGTAAGTACTTATAAATATATATTATAGTTTTACGGAATGTATAATTTTATGATTGATGTAATATAATTAGTTATTTGATGTAATATAATTTATTTTAATATTGCTATATTTTTATGCAAAAATATTTATTTGTTTGATATATATTTTACTATGATAGAAAATTAACTTTGTATTGCAGGAGCATGTAAGTTTTTTTTTTGTTTTTATGGAATTTATCTAAATAAATTTTTAATAATATATATGTTTTCGTTTAATTCAATTTTATTTTTTTGTTTCACTGGATAAACCCATTAAGAACCACCATTTTAAAACATAATTTACCGATGAACTCCAGTTTAGAATATAAATCGGCAAACTATTCTGAAAACTACAATGTTGGGATTTTCCAACAATATTCTCATCGTCGTTTTACTTCTGAACATAGACAGTCGGGAATTTGTTCTCAAGAGATATGTCTTGGGAAAACCATCATAACGTTTGTATGACAACTCCAAATGTGATTCCATTTTCTGCTACATGGAGATATTAGGGTTCAAAGTGCACACAAAGTTTAGTTCCGTTATGAGTTGGTTTCCTCATCAGTTTCTCTATTCTATTTTAGGTGGTCACATGAGATGACAAATAGAGTTTGAGGATTAATAATTCTTTTATGGATTCATCGAATAGTGTAAGTACTTTTAAATGTTATAGTTTTATGCAAATATACTGTATTGTATAATACACTACCAAAAATAGAGAAATTATGATGGCAAGTTGCGATGCCAAAAGGCTATCACAAAATTTCTACGTTGTTGCGACAAGCTTGCTACAAATATTTGGGCGATGCAAAGGTGTCGCAAAGACGCGACGGAATAATGACGTCACAACCTTGCGTCACAACATAGTTGCTATGTCAGATAAGGCCTCGCAAGCGTGTAGCACGTATGCGATGGTTTTTTGAGAAGCTTCTTATTTGCGACATCGTTATGTTGGTTTTGCGATGTTTAAAAAATGACATCGTAATTCCATAGCATACTTTCTTTTTTCCCAATAAATAGTCCTCTATAAGATTAACTCTTCACAGCAAATCACAAAGTTTAAGAGAGAAAAACAAGAGAGGGAAAACAAATTATGGAATCTTTTTTTATATAGAAATAATAAATAAAAAAATAAAAAAAATTTAATTGGAAAAAGAAATGACGTCAGAAATGATGTGTTTGCATTACGACGATGGATGTGTAATCAAACAAGTATGGAGTCCAGAGAAGTGAAGAATGAGTTTCGAGATGGATTGCGAGCATTCATAAATCAGGCGGCTAATAACCCATTTTCTCTGAATGATGGTAACATGTTTTCTCTGTGTATAAAGTGTGAAAACAAAAAATATTTGAATATTGATATGGTGAAAATACATGTATACAATAGAGGATTTAATCCTAACTATTATGTGTGGTTTTCACATGGGAAATGGTATAGTTTGAGTAGTGGAAGTAGTAGTACGGGTGTTGATGTTGATGATCGACCTAATATAATTATGTCAAAAATATGTTTGTAATATACGATCATCTACAAGGAAATAGGTGACATGATATGATTACAAATGCATATCATGGTAATATTCTCGTTGTCATTGAAAATACTATTGAAGAACCTAACACCAAAGCAAAACAGATTTATGATATGCTAGATGTTGCAAATCAACCTATCTACCAGGGATGTAGAGATGGTCTATCTAAACTTTCATTAGAATCTAGGTTGATGTCTATTAAAAGTGAAGGAAATGTAAGTGAGAGAAGTATGAATCAATTTGCTGATGTGCTTAAAGAATATTTGCCAGAAGATAATAATTTTGCTGGGAGTTATTATGAAATGGAGAAGGTAGTTGCGGGTCTCGGATTACCATCATAAATGATTGATGTTTGAATTGATAATTGCATGATTTTTTGGAAAGACAATGATAAGTTGCAGAAATTTCAATTTTGTGGAAAGCCAAGATACCAAACAACTAGTGGAACGACGCGTGTCCCATACAAACGTATGTGATTTTTGCCAATCATTGGTATATTTAAACGATTATATCAATCGAAAAGGACATCTTCGACAATGAGATGGTATGCCGAACATATAGTAAACGATGGCGAGGTCACAGACCCTTCAGATGCAAAGGCTTGGAAACATTATCAAAGGTACGTTCTGACTTTGCTAAAGAGTCTAGGAATGTTTATCTTGGCTTATGCACTGATGGATTTAGCCAATTTGGTTTATCTGGGAGACAATATTCTCTATGGGCTATCATATTGATGCAATACAATCTTCCACCGGATATGTGCATGCGGAGCAAATTTTTGTTTATGACTATTCTAGTGTCAGGTCTCAGTCATTCTAAGCGTTCCCTCGATGTGTTCCTGCAACCTCTAATTCATGAGCTGAAACATTTATGGTATACAGGTATTTGAACATTCGATTA
The DNA here is from genome assembly GCA_023374145.1 of Lepidium sativum. Lineage (NCBI taxonomy): Eukaryota > Viridiplantae > Streptophyta > Magnoliopsida > Brassicales > Brassicaceae > Lepidium > Lepidium sativum. The sequence goes on from JAKUCM010005896.1 coordinate 39,120, forward strand.
CTCGCAGAATTTCAAGATGCATGCAGTTTTTTGTGGACAATAAGTGACTTCCCATCGTATGAAATGTTATCTGGATGGACGATACATGGAAGGTTATCTTGTCCATATTGTATGGATTAGTCTGATGCATTTCAACTAAAACATGGTAAGAAGTCATGTCGGTTTGATTGTCATCGTTAGTTTCTCTCCATGCATCATCCATATCGGAGGAACAAGAAATTGTTCAAGAAGAATAAGGTTGTGTGTGATCCTCCCCCAGCACACATGTTAGGCAGTGATATATAAGAGCAAATTGATCATTACAGAACTCAGGAAACATGTAAATGTGGGGTAATTGGAACACTCCAGGAAACATGTCTGACGGATATGGTGATTCTCACAATTGGCACAAGAAGAGTATCTTTTAGAAAATCCCATATTGGAAATATCTCTTACTACAACACAATCTTGATCTGATGCACATTGTAAACAAATTTTTGATAACACTATGAACATGATTTTAAATGTGCAAGGAAAGAGTAAAGATACTTTCAAAGAAATGTTGGACTTAGCTGAAATATGCGGAAGATCCGAATTGCATATCACAAGGGATGGCAAACAAATAATTCCAATATTTAGATTGTCTGGAGAAGCTAAACATATATTGTCTAATTGGATTTCATCGGATGTAAATTTTTTTGATGGTTACGTGTCTAAATTATCAAGATGTATAAAGCAAGAAAAATATATCTGGTATGAAGAGTCATGATTGTCATGTATTCATGCAGAGACTACTTTCTTTTGCATTACTTGAGCTTGTACTGACTACTCTCTGTGAATTAATTGTCGGTATATATTTATTTTCTCATTATATTAAATATAAAACTGGTTTAATTATATAGTAAGTATCAACTTTTGTAGGGATCGAAACATTTTTCCGGGATCTATGTACATGAACACTAACAGTTGGTGGCATAACTCAATTAGAAGCTAACATTCCAATACTGCTATGTAACTTGGAAAAAATCTTTCCTCTTGCATTTTTTGACGTGATGGAACATCTTCCAATCCACCTGCCACATGAAGCAGCTCTTGGTGGACCTGCACAATTTTGATGGATGTACATATTTGACCGATTCATGGGTCATCTAAAAAGAAAGGTAAAAATCCAACAAAAGTGGAAAGATCGATAATTGCAGGAAGTCTGATAGAGGAAACTTCTCATTTCACATCATAAGACTTTAGTCCAACCGTCAAAACAAAACGAACCCAAGTAGGACGATATGACAATGGAGGGGTTGCACCATTATATGCCATTGTGGTTCCTGAAATCTTCAGTCATGTTGGAAGGCTTAGTGGGAAATTAAAGGAAGAATACTAGGAAAATCACACATATTGTTGTTCAACTCACAATTATATGTTGTGAAACTGTGAAGATGTAGGGACTTTTGAAACGTATATATATATATATATATATATCAATTTATTAATTCATTTATTTACATACATATTCTTAATAATCAATATATTTTATTTGTAGTGAACTTGACAGACAGATGCGAGAACCCTTCCCTTATTTGCCAGAAACAGAGTGCCATGTACAAAGAACGCAATTTTGTTGGATGATTAAACTACTATGTACGTAACATTACATATTAACTATATATAGTTTTTGAAATTAAATTACGACATATATAATGTATATATATATATATATATAATTTTTTTTATATAGGTGAAAAATGGGTGTTCATGTAAACCAATGCCATTATGCTTGCATGAGATTGTTGATGACCCAATTGCAAGAATTGTAACGGCTCCAATGTATTTCACTCGTGGATACACTTTTCATACATACGATCATGATTCCAATAAATCGAATGCAAATTTCAGAATTCACGTGCCAAGTGAAACTCACTTTTACGGGATTTTGAGCAAAATTATAGAAGTCACATATCCTGGAATTATTGGATTGAGATGCATTTTATTCCAATGTCAATGGTACAATATGACGGCCGGGGGCGTGGAGTGCTTAAGAATAACTTAGAGGTAACCAACATAGATGCAAGCTAGACTTATTCCAAGTTTGACCCTTTTATTCTAGCATGTCAAGCAGAACAAGTATGTTTTATACCATATACTCGTATTAACCCAAGGTGTGAGATGTAGCTATCTGTTATAAAAGTGAATACAAGAGGTCATAAGTGGGGGAGGCCGACGATGTGGTTATGCAACAAGAAAAATCAGCGGAAATCGCAATAGTTGTCGAATCGACAGAAGTTATCATGCATGCACAACAAGAAGTAGCCGATATTGTTTCGAATGATTCAAGGGAAGAAAATGCGGACTCTAAAGAGTTCGAGGAGAAGAAAGAAGAAGAAGGCACTGATGAAGAAGAAGACACTATACAAGAAGAATAATATCACTGATTAAGTTGTTTACGTATTTGAATGTATCTTTTATATAAATTTTGTTTTTTTTAAAAAAAATTAGTGTTTGCGAGGTCAAGACCTACAACACCGTAACCATCTCGGTGTAACCGTTACCCAATCAAAACATTGTATAATATACAGAAAATTGTAAGTGAAGATCCATGGAAACCAATGATAAATCTATCGTCTATCTTCAATCGTATCTAATACGACTATAGTTCTCGGGATCAAACCCAAACTTATAGTCTCTACGCTTCGGTTTTTATAGAAATTTTAAAAAATTGGTGTTTGTGACGTCTCTGCAACGTTTGTACCTACAACATCGCAAGGATGTCGCAAGACTACGATGTTCCTACGACATTTTGGCCCAGATGTCGCAGAGAAGTCGCAGACTCCAAAAACCCTAATATCATCTCAAAAGTGTTGCAAATTTAAGGTCTTTGTGATGCACGTACCCTTATTACCTTTGGTAGTACCCTTACTAAAACGGTTTTTGGATTTATAAAACGTTTTTTGAATTTACAAAACGTTTTCCAATTTATATAACATTTTTTAAATTTATAAAACGTTTTCTGAATTTTTAAAATCATTTTAGGATTTATAAAATATTTAAGGATTTGTGAAACGTTTTTAAGATTTATAAAACATTTTTTGAATTTATACAACATTTTTGGAGTTATAAATCGTTTATAGGATTTATAAAAACATTTTTGGATTTATAAAACGTTTTGGATGTATAAATTTTGTTTTGAATTTATAAAACATTTTAGTAATTTATAAAAAAAATTTGAATTTCTAAAACTTCTATTTAAATTTTTTATTTTTCAGATATATGGGGGTCATAATCCGTACACTTTATATCTTTTTGAGGCCGGTGAAACCGGTCCATCGACTCTTTGATCGGGTACCAGATCGGTTCCTCCTACGTCGGGTGCTAGTTTCAACACTTAACCGGGGTTTTCTCTAGTAGCAGATACTGCCCATGCACCAACCGGTCTTACTCGGCTTTGATACCAGAGGCTGCTACCAGGATGAGTATTGAGGATATTCTCTCTAATCCCATTCATAAATATCTTCCAAATCTCCATCCGAACCGTCCCCCTGAACTTTATGGTATGTTTTTAAATTTCTAATTATTTAATTTATACATTTATTACTATCAATTTTCAATTTTTCGTTTGATATAAAATATGTAGGTTCGTTGACGACAACAATTCGAGAAAATTTTGAACGGGATTTCCAAGAATCACACGCCAATTTTACCCAGACGCCCCTCCACATCATCAATATATGGTTCAAATATCTTTCGTTTCTTTTATTTTTAATGTCTTTTTCAACAGATTATAATAGTTATTTAATCACTTTTTTGTACCAACGTTTCCACTGGGAGTACTCTATTACAGTGCACGTCCGTAAGGAATTTGAGGCGGTTTTGAGGAGACAAATGGACAATCACGTTAGACGTTGGAAGGATAATTAGAAGAAGAATGGCAACGAATCAATGCCTCAATGGTTCAGAAAATCAGTCTGGAAAGGTCTGATTCGGTATTGGGAAGATCTAATGAAGTCCCAAAAGAAGAGCGATAGGTGTCGGGTGGCTTGATTATCTGATTATGATGGCAGTGGTCCGCATAAGCATTGCTTAAGCCGAACTTCGTTTAAAGCGCGAGCCCGCAAACATGTAAGGATTTCAAAATTAACTTATTCCTAAATTTTAAATAAATCATAAAACATTTAATTCATATAATATATGTTTTACAATATTTTCATCAAGAGGAATCATGGGATACTCACCCTGATATTCTTAACACTCTCTACATGACCAAAAGGAACAAGAATGAAGTTTTTATGGAAAAAAAATCAGAGAAACTCTACAACGATGTTACTGCAAAGTTACAGAAACTGACTCAGGATTGCAGTGATGAGAGCTCTGCATCCAATGGATTATCCACTACACAGAAGAACCAAATATATGTTGAAGTAAGGTTGTTTTAAATTCATTCTTTTATTTTTAATGTTTATTAAGTTATATAACGTTTAAATATATTATTTTTAGATCGCTCCCCACAAAAAAATGAGACTATTTGGAATAGATTAACTAGGATTGAGGGTGGAGCAATGTATATCATTGCAAGAATTCTCTAAATCCTCTAGAGCTTCTAAAGATCTGAGAGAGCTCGTAGATCGTCAGACACATGAGTTAGATCGGACACAGTGAGCTAGCCAAAGCAAAGAAGAAAATATTGACATATGATCGATTGTGTTCTATCATGGCAAAAAAGGACTCAGAAGATGCGGGTTCCAGCTCGGTCAACTTGGACCAATCTGACAATTTTTAGACTTTCTTAATATTTTGTAAAACATTTTTAATTTTAATATTTTATTGGAATTATTTTCATTTTAATTAATAAAGTTTCATTTTTAATTATTTTTTAAAAATATAACATTGCAGAAGTCGGACTCGCATAAATGTCGCAGAATTAAAACGTCGCAGGATCATCGCAACTAGTGGCCTCGTAGAGACGTCGCAGAAGTCAGAGTCGCAGTAACTTCGCAGTCGAAGATGTCGCATACGATTCCCTAAACAATAATCGGAAAGCTGTCATAGTATGATATATCGAAGAGGCATCGTAAACAGAGCCTCCCAAAAGCATCGCAGAAAGGGAATTCGGAGAAACATTGCTGGATTTGATGTTGCAATAATATCGCAACACCTGCTTTGCTTTTGCGGCGCAACAATGGCTTTGCGACATCGTTGTACGTCGCAGCCTTTGCGACACATATGCAACTTTTTCTGCTTGCGACTAACTAATATCGACATTTTAGTACGTCGAAAGGCTATCTCAACAGCTATTGTGACGCCCCTGCGATGTGATATTTCATTGCAGTTGTCATGTTTTCTTGTAGTGATATTTTTTTAATGTAATATTATTATATATTTAATTTAATACAATTTGTTTTAGTATTATGATATTTTAATGCAAATATATTTTATTGTTTGATATATTTTTTAATATGATAAAAAATAATTTTATTTTACAGAAGCTTGTAAGTTTTTTTATATGAACTTTACCTAAATAATGTTTTTAATATTTTATATGTTTTAGTTTAATTATTTTTAGTTTTGCAAGATAAACATATTACAAACCGTCGTCTTAAAACGCAATATACCGATGAACGTTAGTTCAGAATGTGAATTAGAAAACTTATCTGAATGCTAAATCATTAGGGCTTTCTAACAATATGTTGATCATTGTTAGGTTCCTTCTAGTTTACGAGGAAACTGTTTTTGGACATTGACAATCGATAATTCGTTCTTAAAAGATGTGTCTTGAAAAACCACCATTACTTTTGTATCACAATTCTGAATGCGATTCCTTTTTCTGCTACGCGGAGATATTAGAGTTACCCAATTGCGCACCAATTATCGTTCCATTATAAAGTGTTTTGCTCCTTCGTTTCTCTTTTTTCTTAAATGTGGTAAGTTGAGATGATGACTAGGGTTTTAGGATTCATCTAAGGTTCTTACCATACAAAACAAACTAGAAATTTATTAAGTTATGTGTACCGCAAGTCAAGAATGTTACATGCCACAGATCAAAGTTTTGTGTACTGCAAGTCGAGAATGCTACATACCCTGGGTCAAGCTTTTGTATATTGTGGGTTGAGAGATTGTATACCGCGTGTACAAGAAGCCATGTATCCCGGGTTGAGAATTTTTTATTGTGGGTCAACAAAGCTACGTCCCATGGGTCGAGGTTTTCCGTACTGCAGGTCGAGGAGTTCATGTGATGTGGGTTGATATTTTGTGTATCACGGGTTTAGGTTTTGTGTATTGCGGGTCGAGGTTTTGTGTACAAGTGGTTAACAATTTTTCTACCATGGGTCAAGATTTTGTGTATTATAGGTCGAGGAGTTTATGTACCACGAGTCAACTTTTTAAGTACCACGGGTAAAGTTTTAGTGTATCGTGGGTCGATAGTTTGTGTATCGCAGGTCGAGGTTTTGTGTACCATGGGTCGAGGAGTTCATGTATCGTGGATTGATATTTTGTGTGTTGCGAGTCGAGATTTTGAGTATCACGGGTTGAGAGTTTGTTTACCGCAGGTCGAGGTTTTGTGTATTGTGGGTTGATAAGTTTATGTACCGGGGTTGATATTTTGTGTACCACGGATTGAGGTTTGAGTATCGCTGATCGGGATTTTGTGTACTGCGGATTGATATTTTGTGTACTATGTGTCGAGAGTTTGTGTACCGCAGGTTGAATATTTTGTGTTGCAAGCCAACAAAACTACATACCGCGGGTTGAAGTTTTGTGACTACGGGTTAAAAATTTCATGTATCGCAAGTCTATATTTTGTGTATTGCTGGTAAAGAATTTTGTATCGCGGGTCATCAAAGCTACATACTGCGGGAGGTTTTGGGTACCTTTGGTCGTTATTTTGTGTATCGTGGGGTTTAAATTTTATATACCGTGGGTAAAGATTTTATGTAGTATGGGTCAAGGTTTTGTGTACCACGGGTCAAGATTTTGTATACCACGGGTTGAGGAGTTCATGTACTCTTAATCGATATTTTGTGTACCACGATTAAAGTTTTTTGTATCGTATGTCAAAGTTTTGTGTAAGATTATTTTGGATAATATCTCAAAATTACATTTCTCTATATACTAATTTAGTTACGAAGTGGTAAATATAATTTATCGTTATAAAAATCATTTTTTCAAGATTATTAGAGCACCTCCATTAGTGTATCTAATGGAGGTTCTTAGTATTAATATAAGGGCCATAACGTGATATGATATGTGGTCTTATCATTTCAGGAAATTAATTTGGATGAGCGATGTAAACATGGCAAAAGGTTACGCCGTTGATTTCTTATCAATATCGCTCCATGCTGTTTCTAGAGATCTTGAAGCTTATTCATCTCCTTGTATATATACTCAGGTATATTGTGTGAAATCGAATTGAGGCTTGGTTAAAATTTGCTATAAATCAAATGGAAAAATATGTTCTGGTTTTTGCTAGAATTGCTAGGTAAAATATGGTTTATGTTCTTGTTGATTGTGATTAGTTTTTAATCAAAAGAGTGCAAAAAAGGAGTTTGGTTATTTTCAGTGCTTTTGATGTGTTGTTGTTCTTGTTGGAATCTGAGAAAATTTGCTTACACATTGAATTTGTGTGATCAAATTCTTCATACTGCTCTGTGTGTTTCCAAATATTTTTAGTTTTTCTTTTATGTTATGGTTGTATTTTGAAGATTGAAGCTGTAGAAGATGAAGATGGATGAGTCTGATTCAAAATCCACCGAAGTTTTGGACTTATCAAAGATCAGAGAGATGAGGCTTATTCCTTCAGACCCTAGCCAATGTGAGTTCCTATTTTCTTGTTTCATTTCATAAGAGTGTCTCGGATACTAAACCCACACTTCTTTTTGTATTGTTTTGTGAAAGTTAATACCCTGTTAAATTCTTATTTAATTGCTACTTTCAGAAGAAGAAGAAGAAAATGGACATTATTGGGTGTTCAGTGCTGATATAATGGATGTTCGTGGAGGAGGTAAATATTTTTATGTGTATGCGATCAATAGATGTTCATCTTGAGTGATATAAATAAACTTGATTGTTTTCTTTGTGTTTATAGCAGATGAATATGCAGAATGGCAAATATCTGAGAGTCCAACGAGTGTAATTGGTCATTCCACTGGAGAGATGAAGTTCTCGCTCAGCCTATGCTTGAGGTAATAAAAACATGTGTTCATTACTCAATTTTTTGGCTTTTATATTTTTGTAATGTTTCTTGTATTCACATTGCAGCTCCAAATCAATGATCAGAAGTTTGAGGATGCTGAAGAGATAGTTCATGATAGTACGACCAAGGACCACTAGACTTGTTCACATATGTATTTTGAAACAGACTTGTGTGTCATGGTTAAACGATGAATTAGGTGTTCGTGCTTATGCGTGACACGCTAAAAAGAGTTGTCTTCGAGAATTAACGAGAATTTTGCAAAAACTGATTCTTCAAATGCATCATTGGAGGTTTTACCATTGGACCTCCAAAAATTTAAATTCTAATCTAAAGGATCTTAACATATTTCTAATATTATAAACACAATAAGAACTCCACTTGGGGTTCTTACTATTGGAGATGGTCTTATATTTTCGATTGCGTGAATGACCTAGGTAAAAGAATTGTAGATTGCTTCCAGGTGAAGATGGAATTGGGATTACATAAGCTTCGTATTTGCTCTCAGGAATACATGTTACCGACAAATCTACCATCGATAAACTACATACCGATTATTTTTATTTTTGAATCTATAATAGTTTTCAAATGATAGAAAAGATATATGAAATCATGAAAACAATGCTCTATCTTGCTCACATCCTTTGGGGCTTGAAGACATAACTGTATAGGATGTCCAAGAATACCGCAACGAGGACAAATGTTAAACAGTCCCTCGTATGCAGCAAAATATCGGTGTCCAATAACAGTAATCGAATCCTTCAAAGGTCGCAAGAAATCTACCTCCACACGGATTTTCGCCAAATGTCCGCGAACAAAGTTAAGTGTGGATTCATCCACACAAATTGGTGTCCCAAAACTATTAGCAATCCCCATAAGAATAAACGGAGCCAGAAAATTTATCTATGGGTATCAAATTTTTTTTCATCAAAAAAATATAACTTAATTTAATCTATAAAATTGTCATCAACATATGTTTATTAAAGATGTATCATAATTTTATTTTTTTCTGTTTTATTTGATATTGTGTTTTAAGATTGATTGTTCACTGTTCTTTGTTACAATGTTTTATGTTTTTTTATTCGTTGTTTCATTTATCATATTTTAAAAAAATCATCTATATATCAAAATTTGTAAATATATGTAAATTCAAATTGATTAGGGAATGTTTAAAAACAAATTAATGTAACATAAAAAATATTCATTTTACTAGATTTGTTACGTTAGTTTTTTTTTTTTTTTTTCAACGACATAATAATAAAAGAAAGAAACATTCGAGCTAGTGGTCCTTCCTGTTCAGCCTCGCTATAAGACCTCCCAACCCGCCCGAGCTAACCCATCCGCCTTATAATTCAGCAATCTCGGGATCACTGATAGAGTGCAACTTCGAAAGAACGATCGCAGACGAGCATAATCCTCCTGATATGTCTCGAACGCCGGCCAGTCCTCTGGATGTTGAAGAATATGCCACACCGATTCGCAATCAGTGGATACCTCAACCACCAACACCCGCCTCTTCACTAACGCCTCCAAAGCCCTAATGACCGCCTCCAACTCTGCGTGCAACGGCGAAAGGCATCAATGTCCTCTCTCAGATCCCGTCAATTCCCCTTCCACTGAATCTGGAAATGCTATCCAACCAAAACCCGAAAATGGGGCGGTTGCTTTCCAGGAGGCATCCACATAACACTTATACCCAGTGAACGACTGATTAGCTGTGGTAGGGAAAATCGAATCCGACTTACAGATGTCGGTCATAGACCTCGATGAGTCTATCAGAATCTCACTTCTGATGCGGACCCTAGTCCACTCCTCATGATCCTGGAGCGCCCTTCGTAATACTAATCGAGGGTCTGCATCACTATTCGAAAAACAAAAAGCATTACGTGCTTTCCATATCTGCCATAAAATCCAAGGAAAAGCTGTCCCGTCCAGTTGTGGGGAACTTTGCACAAACAAGAAGTCCAAATTATACCATATAGAATCCCGCGGAACACGCCCGGTGCTGAAGGAATTGGGGATAGTGCCCAAACTTGGCGGGCTGGGGGACAATCAAAGAACACATGCATCAATGACTCTTGATCGGCCCCACATCTCGGAAATCTTGGGTCCCCTCCTAAACTACGCCTAGTCAGATTCTGTAAAACAGTTATACTACCTGTCAAAATCTGCCATATAAAATGTTTAATTTTTTTTGGGCAATTCAACTTCCAAATTTTCATAAAGAAGGAATCTAGGGAAGGGCCCATCTGTAGCGGGTTCTCCCCTGGAGCCCCGCTACAAAGTGCATACCCTGACCTAACCGTATACCGGCCCGCCTTAGTAAAATACCACCCCCACTTATCTACACCCTCCTTTTTAGGGATATGTATAGCCAAAATCAGTTGAGCATCTCGAGGCTCAAAGTACTGACGTACCAAAATCTCCTTCCACTGGCCCGTATTACGGTCAATAAATTGATCGACTGTTATGTCCGGAAACACATGTAAATCCGAACTCACCGCCGGACGAGGATACACATCGGGTATCCATGGATCCTTCCAAACCCGAGTAGAACGACCATCACCAATTTTCCTAAAAATACCCCTCTGAATTAGAGATTTACTAGTCATAATGCTCCGCCAACCAAACGAGGATCCACCCTGCTGTTGGGAATCTAGTATACATTTTCCTTTGTAGTATTTACCTTTGAAAATTCTAGCCAAAAGTGTATTTGGGAACTCTAGAAGTTTCCAAAATTGCTTTGCCAGTAATGCCATATTAAAATCTTCAAGCCTACGAAAGCCCAAACCACCTTTCGATTTAGGCCTGCACAAATCCTCCCACTTTTTCCAATATATGCCACCTGATGTAGGCGACTTTTCCCACCAAAAGCGAGTAATAGCAGTCTGCACTCTCTGGAGTAACACTTTAGGGAGCTTATAACAGCTCATCACATAAGTTGGCAGTGCGGTAAGAATTGACTTAATCAAAATTTCCTTACCCGCTCGTGATAGAAATTGTGTCGTCCAATTAGCTACCCGGGCTTCCAATCTCTCCGCAACATAAGAAAAAATTTGAGCTTTTGATCCACTCAAACTCTCCGGTAGTCCAAGGTATGACCCTAGCCCACCCTTGTTATGAATTCCCACAATAGTCCGAACAGCCTCAATGTTCGTCCGATCTACTGTGTGTCCAAATTGAATCGAAGATTTGTCAAAGTTAATTTGCTGACCCGAAACCGCTTCATATTCCTTGAGAATGCGAAGTATCATTCGGGTCTCCCTTATGGTAGCTTTACAGAAAAATAATGTATCATCTGCAAATAATAAATGGGACACTGGGGGACTATCCCGTGCTATTTTAATGCCCGTTAAGAGACTTTGCTCAACGGCTTTATTTATCTTGGCAATGAGTACCTCTGTACATAATATAAACAAATATGGGGAAAGAGGATCGCCCTGTCATAACCCTCGCCTAGGTATTATTCTACCCCCGGGAACCCCATTGACTAAGACAAAGTATTCAACACTAGATATACACCACATAATGCATCGGACCCATTTATCACAAAAACCTAACCGTATCAGTAGAGTTTGAATGAAATGCCATTCCACTCTGTCATATGCCTTACTCATGTCAGTCTTTATAGCCATGAAAGTATCCCTAACAGGGCTATTGGTCCTGAGAGCATGTACCATCTCCTGAGCAATCAAAATATTGTCAGAAATTAGTCGTCCAGCAACAAACGCCGATTGCGTCTCCGACACTAATTTAGGTAGCACTCTTTTCAGTCGTAGACATAAAACTTAAGATATAATCTTATAACTAATATTACAAAGACTGATTGGTATGAATTCAGTCATCCTAGTTGGTCGTGACACTTTTGGAATAAGGCAAATATTCGTCTTATTCAACTCTTTCTCGAAATGGCCTCGTTCCAAGAAGCTATTAATCATTCTCACTAAGTCAGTTTTCACAATGTCCCAAGAAAACTGATAGAATTGAGCCGTCAAATCATCCGGGCCAGGCGATTTGTCTGGACTCATCAAGAAAAGAGCATGCTTAACTTCCACCTCATCTACTGGACGTGTCAGAATCTGATTGTCCAAATCCGTTATTTTTGCATCCAAATCCGTAATCGGATCCAGGTTTCCACCACCTGAGGAAAAAGATTATTGAAATACTCTGATGCTTCGTTAACTATGTCCACCTCTTTGACCACCCATGTGTCATTCCGAGTAAATAATCCAGTTATTCGGTTTTGCACACGTCTTTGTTTGACTCTAGCGTGGAAAAATTTCGTATTTTCATCCCCTTCCTGTAGCCATTGAATTCTACTTTTCTGTTTCCAATACATTTCCTCTTCCACATATGCCTCTTTTAATTTACCAGTAGTCTCCTCCATTTTCTGGGGATCTGGTAACGATTCACTAACACTTTCGTCGACTAATCTTCGCAACTCTAAAATCTTTTGTTGGCCAGATTGGACATTATTGTGTCGCCAATGTGAGATTTCCTTTCGGCATCGTTTGACCTTCGCGGAGAAGGAAACACCCAAATTTCCAATTGGATTATCCATAGCCCAACTGCGTTGTACTAAATCCCGGAAGCCATCTTTCCCGAGACATCTCTTATCAAAGCAGAAGGTACGGCGTTTGTTCAGACGCTCTTCCTTCTGAAAATTCCCAAATATCGGTCGATGATCAGAGCCTATCATCTCTAGATAATTTATTTCACCAGATGTAAATAGTTCGTGCCATAACACATTGCCATAAGCCTTATCAAGACAACAGCGAACGATCCCATTTCTTCGATAACCTTGCCAAGACCAAGTATTCCCTAGTTTCAGGAATTCTAACATACCGCAATCTCGAATCATTTGATTGAATTGATATAATGAGGAATGACTTCGTGTAATCCCTCTTTGTTTTTCATGATTACCAGAAATCTCATTAAACTCCCCAGTAATCACCCAAGGTCCTACTCTTGTGGTACCCATTCGGGTTAAGCGTTCCCAGACATCTGCCCGGTTTCCTTTCACCGGTTCTCCATAGAAAAAAGTTATATGTGATCTAACATTCAGTATATCTAATGAAATATCAATCATGTTTTTATTTTTACAATTTACACTGACGTTATAAATATCATTGTACATTAAGGCCATGCCCCCACTAAGCCCATTAGGTTCCATTGTTACCAAATGACTAAAATTAAAATGCACTTGTAACTTTTCCAACAAAAGATTTTTATTTTTAGTTTCTGAAAGAAATAAGAAATCTGGTCTACATGTTTTCCAAATATCACGTAAAAAATTTATTGATAACTTATTACCAATCCCTTGACAATTCCAACATACAAACTTAAAATTCATAAAATGAAACTAACATTAGAGCTTTTATCCTGCTCCTTATTCTTGATTTCCTTCTGCTTACCCAGCCTAGGCGTCAGCCTTGGAGAACCTATGATAGCCAACTTTCGCGTGGATATACCTCTCAAAGGTGTTGCCAACCGACTTCCAACTTTGCTCGCGACGATCTGTGCTCTCGCAGCCTTCTTGGCCTTAAATTTTTGCAGCTTAGCAGCCATTTTCTCATGCACTTGAGCTTCCTCCTCCACTGTCAGCTCATCTTTGCTGCTCATTACAGCCTCCATGGCTATCTCCTCCAAGATTTCCTCCTCTAATTTCTCAGTCTCGCTCATGTCTTGGTCGTCGACCACCTCTAAGTTCTCCGCTGCCCCCTCAGGAATATCCTGATCGACAATGTTTAAAACTCCCAAGTCCGCAGACTCTGCAGCCTGTACACGGTCAATATTCTCCACTGCAGGTTCGGTTTCAGTATTCTGAAACAGAGGTCTTCTGACCTTCTTTGCTGAGCCCAACTCCTCTTTTGCATCCGCCTCAGGTTCCTGACAGGAATGCAAATTTAATTTAATTAGATACAGCTTGCAGTCTGTTATACCGACTTTAAAGACAACCATTACCTTGACTACTATCTTCGGTTTAGACGCAATGATTGAGGTATCGCGTCCTCTTTTATCGCCTACACCTCTATTCTCAGCTATGTTTAACTTAGCCGCCACACCTAGTGGTTTTTTCCCATGTAGCACAGCCCCTCTAAAACTTTTATTACGATCTACCTGTGGTAGTTTCCTACTTTTTTCTCCACCAAAAACCCGACTCTCAACTTTCAGTTTGTAACAGACAGTAGATACATGTGTCATTCTAAAACATATAGAGCAAAATCCCTCTAACCTCCTATATTCCAGCATGATTTTCGACCGTTTTCCTTCCTCAAATTCTAATATCGAAGAGAAGATAAGGGGCTTAGAACATGGCAGTTCCAATAAGACCTGACCCTTATCGACCTCTACTTCTAGGACCACACCTACCGAATTAGCCACTAGTCTATAAAATTCTTCAACACGATACTCAAAAGGTATACCTGTGAACCTAAGCCATAGTTTAATCGTGTTTAGATAGTCTGCATCTGCCATGGGTTTCCATGGGGCATATGAGACCATCCAACCATCGAAATTTATGGAGCCATATTGCAAAACACTTACCAGGTCCTCCTCAGACTGAAATTCGAATTGGAAACGGCAGTTACCTAAGTTTAGGCCCTTGACTCGCCCCACCAGATTCCAGAACTGTGGCATTCGGAAGATAAACGTATCAACGTTCTGGACGTGAGGATTCAAACAACACCCCATTAGTACTTTCGAACTACTTGCTAATAAGGCAGCATTATCTATTTTAGGGATTCTGATTTTTAAGACTCGGGAAGGAGATTTTGCACTCATAGTTTCCGTTTTAGTACTGATATGTGACAACGATTTCGTGAAATCTTTGTCTAAGCTAAATACAGAAAACACCAGTTGAGCAGCGTGAGAAATTTCCTGGTTCGATGCAGTTCTATGTAAAGACCCCAATTTTAGATAACAAGCTATTTGAAAGTTAGTTATCTCTAACAACTCCTTCCTAACTTTTAGGGATAGATCCAGAAACCTTATAGATAAGACCTCTTGACGCAATCGATTCAAATTTGAAGGCCCTAAAATTCGGAATGTTGTTCTATCTTTTATCATCGTGAAAGACTGAAACAATAAGGAGCTATGAACCTTCCTAAACAACGAATTATTCAAAACTGACAAGTCCCTAAAGGGTTCAGATATTACCTGTTTGGCAACTCATATATGCCATGTCACTTGATCTGTAACTGCAACAGACTTGATTGGTCGTGCCAAGCTAAGGGTGAGTAAATTCTCACTCCATTGTACCCATCTGCAAAGTCGTAGTATTATATTAATGGTGGTAATCAGTATAAAGATCTGACCAATCTGATTTGCACAATCCTCAGTGATATCACCTCTATTGTTTCCGAAATCCCATACAGTTATTACTTTATTGTAATCGTACTTTGCCAACACCTGGAAATTAAACATCCAAAACAATTCTGACTTCATAGTGATAGATAGATCACTTACCAAATCACAGCCAATCCAATGGCAATGATGAATTCTCATATTGCTCATTTCCTTCCTCGGAACTACATATCTCACTCCCGAAATTTTATGCAATCTCTGAGCCAAAATACTGGACCATCGAATCAAAAATAATAGGCAACTTTCTGCCAAAGACCTAAAACATAGCCCCTGAGAATGAGAGCTATTACCAACTAACGCACTTACCACCAAACATTCTTGGGGATTAACAACGAACCAATACCAAAAGACGTCATGGAGAATCCCTTTCAGACTGCTATAACCCCTTCCCAGCTCAATAGCGGTGTTGTTCACATGAACTGCAAAAGCACAATAATCAACATGAAGTTTTATCCTTACACTATAGGCAAAAACAACTTCTCCTATGATCATTATAACCACCAGAGAAACTATTAAACTTTCTCTGTTGAAAGCAAGAAAACTTTCTCCTACAAGCATTATAACAACCAGAGAAAGTAATAATCTTTTTCTGATGAAAACAAGATAACTTTCTCTATTGATTTCACCTAAGGAACTGTCCTTCAGCGTTGAAATTCTAGCAGTTATGGCCTAATTTTAGCATTTTCCAACTCGATATGTCTTGGCATATGACACCACTAATGCTCAGAATCCTGATAAGTGTCTGTCGACATCGAGATTTCTGCGAGAGCCTCTTCTCTCTGAAATTCCAGAGATCTAAGCTGAAAACCCTAAGATTCTGGTTCCCGTTAAAGACATCGACTCTAGAGGTAATGTTACTAGAATCGACGACTTTAATCCCCAGAAGAACTAAAGATGTCCATTGAATTGAGTGTACCGAGGGTAAGGACCCTAGATCTACCAACCAATATTTCCACTGGAATCTTAAAATTCTCATAGAACTGTGCTATCCTTACCTTAAATCGCCTTCCGAAATGAGAGTCACCTGATACATCGTCCTCCACCGCTGTAATCGCTGAAACCAAACCCTAGAATCCCCGCGATTCCAGAGTCCTTTCCTGTCGACCTCCTCCACCTCCAGGATTCGCTTCGACCCCCACCGAGTCCTTCCTTGCCGTCAGTTAAACACCGCGGGATCTCCGCGACGAATCGTAGAAAAACTCTCCCGCCGTGCCGAAATCGCCAAAATCACCCACCTTTTAAGTCTTTTAAGAACACATATACGTTAGTTCAGAAGAAAAAAAACACAAGAATGTTAATGGTGAAAAGATAACACATTAATAATAAACTATTTAAGTATATTATTAAAATACTAAATAACTTTGACTGAAAAATTCTGAATCTATTTGATTTTATATTGGACTAACATTTAATCATTAATATCATATGTGTTTTATTGGACTAGAATTACATATATATTTGATAGAGGTCCACTTTTTTGTTTAGTTACAGGTCACTTCTTTGTTTAGTTACAGGTCCGAGTCTTGAGGAGTCTTATTGTTTAGTTGAGTCATGGCACTGTATTTTCCTTTTTGTAGCTATGCTTCAGTTTTAGTTTCAGTTTCACTTTCATTGTAAAGCTATTTATAGCTATTTCTAGTTATTCAATGAACTATCACTTTTCGATATATAATTCACATTTGGTATCAGAGCGAAAACAAAGACAGAGAGAAACATAACAACTCTTGTGTGAGAAAAGTGATCAAGAGATGACTGAGAGGAGAGAAGAGAAGTTTGTGCAACCGGCAATCCCAAAGTTCGATGGACACTATGACTTCTGGTCCATGACAATGGAGAAGTTCATCCGAAGCAGAGAGTTATGGAGCTTGGTTGAAGAGGGAATTCCTGCGATGTCGGTTGGAACATCACCTGCTAGTGAAGTGCAAAGGAAATTGGTGGAGGATGCAAAGCTAAAGGACTTGAAGGTCAAGAATTTTCTCTTCCAATCTATTGATAGAGAGATTCTGGAAACAACCCTTGACAAGAGCACCTTTAAAGCAATTTGGGAGTCCATGAAAAAGAAGTACCAAGGGACAACGAAAGTTAGAAGGGCACAACTCCAAGCCTTGAGAAGAGAATTTGAGTTGTTGACCTTGAAGGAAGGAGAGAAGATTGATGTGTTCTTAGGGAGAACATTGACAGTAGTGAACAAGATGAAGTTGAATGGAGAAACAATGGAGCAGAGCACAATCGTGAGCAAGATTCTTCGATCTCTGACTCCAAGATTCAACTATGTGGTATGTTCTATCAAAGATTCCAATGATTTGAGTGTCATGAGTGTTGATGAGCTTTACGGCAGCCTGCTTTGTCATGACCAGAGACTGAATGGTAGTGTTTACGAGGAGCAAGCACTAAAAGTTTTAGAGCCTTCACAACCTAGCCGAGGTAGAGGTAGGGGAGGAGGTGGCAGAGAAAGAGGGAGATCTTCTATGAACCGTGCTACAATTGAATGTTACAATTTTCACAAGCTGGGACACTTTCAAAACGAAAGTCCAGAGTGGGAGAAGGCAAACTATGCGCAATTGGATGAAGAGGAAGAGCTACTTCAACGATGAGTGGGAATCAGATGTTTTTCATTCGATCATCCAAACCGCCTCAAAGCTCGATGTGCCTGCAAACGGAAGAAGAAATTGAGAAGGAGATGCACTTGTGGCACTGCATATTTGGGCCTCTGAGCCAAGATGGGCTGAAATTGCTGTCAAGCAAGAAATTGGTTTTTGGGCTTCCTGACCTGAGGCCCACCAAGGAAGTTTGCTTTGTGTGTTTGACTGGAAAACAGCACGAGAAACAATGTCGTAAAAGAGTTCCTGGAGAGCTTCACGACATCTCTAATTGATTCACTCGGACATATGTGGATTGATTTCTCCAATTTCACACAGTGGGAAGAGGTATATCCTGAGCTTTATCGACGATTTCTCAAGAAAGACATGGGTTTACTTCCTTCATGAAAAGTCTGAAGCATTCTCTACATTCAAGATCTTCAAGGCAAGTTTAGAGAAGGAAATTAGTGGATTCATAGCTTGCTTGAGGACAGACCGGGGAGGAGAGTTCACATCGAACGAATTTGAGGATTTCTGCAAATCTCATGGCATCACTCGCCAACTCACTGCTGCATTCACACCCCAGCAAAATGGAGTCGCCGAGAGAAAGAACAGGACCATCATTAATGTTGTTCAATCAATGTTGAATGAGAGAAAGGTGCCAAAAGAATTTTGGTCTGAAGCAACAAAGTGGAGTGTTCACATTTTAAATCGATCCCCAACGGCAGCGGTAGAAGGAATGACTCCTGAGGAAGCTTGGAGCAGCTCAAAACCTGTAGTGGAATATTTCCGTGTCTTCGGATGCATAGGATATGTGCATATACCAGATCAGAGGAGAAAGAAGCTGGATGATAAAAGAAAGAAATGCCTTTTCCTTGGAGTGAGTGAAGAATCCAAAGCATGGAGACTATATGATCCTGTCACAAAAGCAATTGTAATAAGCAAAGACGTGGTCTTTGATGAGACTAAGAACTGGAATTGGAACCTAACTAGTGGAGAAGAAAGAGTTCTCGATTGTGGGGAAGAAGAGGAATCGAACGAAGAAGAGAACAATTCTGCTTCACCGCCTGTAACATCACCTTCTTCTTCTTCAGGTAATACACCTATCTCTAGCCCCATTTTATCAGTCTCTAGTCTAGCTTCCACATCGTCATTGAGTTCACGAGAAGCTGAGAGAGGATCATGAGTAAGATCTAGACCGGGATATCTAGATGATTACATTGTTGGCGATGAAGAGGATATGGAAGAAAATCTATCGATCATGTTGCTGATGATGACAAAAACTGACCCAGTAAAATTTGATGATGCGGTGAAGAAGAACGTGTGGATAGAGGCGATGAAACAGGAGATTGAGTCTATTGAAAAAACGATACTTGGGAGTTGACTACTTTTCCTAAAGGTACGACACCTATTGGAGTGAAATGGGTGTATAAAAAAAAAGCTGAATGAAGATGGTAAAGTAGACAAGCAGAAGGCCAGGCTGGTCACAAAAGGGTATTCTCAGTGTTATGGCATCGATTACACTGATGTCTTTGCTCCCGTTGCAAGACTTGACACGATTCGAACCATAATTGGTGTAGCAGCTCAATCAGGATGGGAAATCTTTCAGTTAGACATGAAAAGTGTGTTTTTACATGGGGAATTAAAAGATGAGGTTTACGTCTGAAGGATTCATTAGAAAAGGAGAAGAAGAGAAGGTATACAAGTTAAGGAAGGCTTTGTATGGTCTCAAGCAGGCTCCTAGGGCTTGGTACAGCCGAATTGAGAGTTATTTTCTACGAGAAGAGTTTGAGAGATGTCCTAGTGAGCACACTCTGTTTACCAAAATAAGGGAAGGTAAACTTTTGATTGTGAGTTTGTATGTTGATGACTTGATATTTACTGGAAATGATAGGAGTATGTGCGACGAGTTCAAGGCTTCGATGATGCATGAATTTGAAATGTCGGATTTGGGAAAGATAAGGCACTTGGAGTAGATATGAAGCAGAGTGAAGAAGGGATCTTTGTGTGTCAAAACGGTATGCTCGTGATGTTCTAGTCAGATTTGGAATGGAAGGTAGCAATGCTGTAAAAAACCCAATTGTTCCAGGAACTAAACTCACAAAAGATGAAAATGGAGAGAAGGTGGATGAGACACTATTTAAGCAGCTTGTTGGTTGTCTCATGTACTTAACTGTAACCAGACCTGACTTAATGTTAAGTGTGTGTCTTATAAGTCGATTTATGGCTCAACCAAGGATGTCACATTGGCTTGCTGCAAAGAGAATTCTGCGATATCTCAAAAGTACCATTGAACTCGGAATCTTTTACTAGAAAAAATGAAGTTGGTGTTACGATACTGAGACTTATGGCGTTCACGGATAGTGATTATGCTGGAGATTTAGGTGACAGGAAGAGTACAACGGGCTGTGTTTTCCTGTTAGGATATGGTGCAATCTCTTGGGCATCAAAAAAACAACCTGTTGTTGCACTTTCGACTACAAAAGCAGAGTACATAGAAGCTGCGTTTTGCGCTTGTCAATGTGTTTGGATCAGAAGGATTCTTGAGACAATTGGTGCTGGAGAGAAGTCTCCAATGGTGATCAACTGCGACAACAGTTCGACTATTCAACTTTCCAAACATCATGTTCTTCACGGGAAAAGCAAACACATAGAGGTGAGGTTTCATTATCTTAGGAAGCTGGTGAAAAGTGAGACTGTCATGCTTAAGTATTGTGCAACGGTATATCAAGTTGCAGATATCTTTACTAAGGCTTTGAAGTTGGAACAATTCGAGAAGCTGCGTGGAATGCTTGGAATGATTAACTTGTCGGATGTAAGCTAAATTTTGAAGGAATTCAGCTTAAGGGAGGGTATGTTAGGTGGTGTCTGATCAAAGTTTGGTTGGATAAGTCATTGGCCACTTCTTTGTTTAGTTACAGGTCCGAGTATTTAGGAGTCTTATTGTTTAGTTGAGTCATGGCATTGTGTTTCCCTTTTCGTAGCTCTGTTTCAGTTTTAGTTTCAGTTTCACTTTCGTTGTAAAGCTATTTATAGCTATTTCTACTTATTCAATGAACTATCACTTTTCGATACACAATTCACAACAACACACCCAGCCCATGACGACAAAATAACTGGTGAAAACTCAATCTCACCTTCCTCCATCATCAAAACTTCCTCCGTACGTTTCCCCAAAACATCATCATCCGCTCTAATAATACTTAAAGCGTTCCCTCTATTTCCGGCGGGTCACCAAGCAGTAGACCCCTTTCCATATGATCAACCATGACCGTGTCACGATCCTCCTCGCTTGGAACCCTAATTTCGTTTGCCGTTGTCATTTTATCGTTTACAACATGTAAACAGATAAAAACATAACATTACGACTAAATTCCTAAGATAGATTATCTCCTTAATTAAAGGTAAGACATAACATTGTGACTAAATTCCAAAGATAAGATGTCAATGAAAATTAGATGGAAAATGGCATGCAATTAAAATTTTATATAGTTGTTATTATTAAAAGAAAATTGTATCAAGGCATGCAAAGGGAAAATGGAAAATGTACTCTCCCAGTATAATAATCTATTAATTTTATAAAATAACTATTTATGTAGAAGGAAGGAGGGGCATGTGGGAATGTTTTATGAAAGGAAGAATTGTTGTGTATTACTATCGATTTCCTTTTGTTATGTAGTGTGCATGGATCATACTACATATTTATGTTACATAGAATATATTGAAATATTATAAATATTTTGTATACATATTTATTATATTTATAGTATAGATAATTATCTATAATACTTTTCCTTAATTACCTATCATTAATTATATATTACGCATTGGCTCATTAAAACTTTATGATGGAAATACATAATGGGATAAAAACCATGAGGAGAGAAAAATAGTAAATTATGTAATCTCCCCTGAAATGATGGATATCATAAATTTTGTAATTGACGCATTACGTTACTATGAACATGTTTTCTGAATGTTGTAGTGGAAAGCGTTTTCATGAATAGATATGTTGTATTGTCTGTTTATTGTATATATTGAATATCTACTTCTTGATTTTTCTCAATTCTCGTGTGTAAGAGAAAAATCATGGGGCGACACAAGTGACATTATATTCAAACAGTTTTGTTGGCCATTTATTTATGATCATTCTGATTGCTTCTTGTATGTATTTAGTCATGGATATGAGCCACACACATTCTCTACATGCTTCTTGGAGTGCAATTATTTCAGCGTGATTTGAGAAGGTAGCAACTAGAGTCTGCTTTTGGAAACGCCAAGAAATTTCAGTGCTTCCAATTGTGAAAATATATCCGGTTTGTGATTGGTTTTATGTGGGTCTGATAAATAGTCTGCATCTGTAAAACCAAGTAAATCGACACTAGAACTTCTATTATAAAATAATCTCAAGTCAGTTGTTCCCTAGAGATAATGGAATATATGTTTTATTTTATTCTAGTGTCTGCGTGTATGTGATAAACTATATCTTGCAGGCAGATTTGTAGCAAATGTTAGATCTGGTCTAGTGCAATTTGCCAAATACATGACTCCACCAATAGCGCTCATATAAGTTACTTTAGGACCTAATACCTCTTCATTATCTTTACAAGTTTGGAATGGATCTTTATCGATATTAAGTGATCTATTGACCATTGGAGTACTCAAAGGAGTCGTTTTATCCATATAAAAGTGTTTTAAAATCCTTTTGTATAATTCGATTGATGTACGAAAATTCCATTCTGAAGATGTTCGATTTGGAGTCCAAGACAAAATTTTGTCTGTCCAAGATCTTTCATCTCAAATTTTTTCTTCATATGAGTTCTTGTCTCATCAATTTCTTTTTGAGTTCCAATTATGTTCAAGTCATCAACATATACATCAATGATCACAAACCAAAATATAGATTTCTTAATAAATACACAAGGACATATTGCATTGGTATATCCTTTTCCCAACAAATATTCACTTAAGCAGTTATACCACATGCGTCCTGATTGTTTTAATCCGTAAAATGATCGTTGTAATTTGACTGTACATATTTCCTTAGATTTTGAGCTCAATGCTTCAAGCATTTTTAGTCCTTCTAGGATTTTCACATATATATCATTATCAAGTGATCCATATAGATATGCTGTCACAACATTCATTAGATGCATTTCTAGATTTTTAGAGGCTGCTAAACTCATCAAAAACCTGAAGATAATTGCATCTTTTACCGGGGAATATATTTCTTCATAACCTATTTCCGGTTTTTGAGAAAATCCTTGGGCAACAAGTCAGGCTTTATATCATGTTACCTCATTCTTCTCGTTATTTTCGACTCGAAACCCATTTATATTCTTGTTTCCATATTTTGTAAATGCACAATTTTCTGAATTTCTAGATCACGTTATTTCGTAAAGGGGTCAAGGTGCCACAACGTCGGTGTGTACCATGTGATGTCTCGTAGAGCTTATTTAGTTTTTCCCCCTAATGTTGGACATTCATCTTCATTAAAATGACAATAGGAAAAACGTGTCGTAAACATATCACCAATTTTTGGTTCCAGATACCAAATTATACTTGGTGATGTATAGCCAATATATATTCTCAATCTCCTTTATGGTCCCATTTTTGTTCTTTGTGGTGGCGCTATGGGGACATAAACTGCACACCCAAAAACACGGAGATGAGATATATTTGGCTTCAAGCCATATGTTAATTCTAATGGAGAGTATTTATTACATGCACTCGGTCATATTAGAATTAGTGTCGCAGCATGCAAAATTGCATGGCCCCATTTGGAATTGGTAGGTTTGTTCACATTATTAACGGTCTGGCAATAATTTGTAACTATTTGATTAAAGACTGAGCATGCCATTGTGTGAACATGTGGGACTGAGTGTTCAACATCTATTCTCGATGACATACAATAATCATTGAAGGCTTGTGAAGTGAATTCACCAATATTACCAAGTCTTACCTTCTTTATTGTATGATCAGGAAATTGTGCCCTCAACCTCATTATTTGGACAATAAATTTTGCGACAGCCATATTTTGTGTGCTCAATCAACACACATGTGACTATCTACTAGATGCATCAATCAATACCATAAAATATCTAAATGGCATTCATTGTGGGTGGAAAGACCCACATATATCACCATATCTTCTTTTGAAGAATACCGGAGATTGATTTTTAACTTTGGCTGGTGATGGCTGAGTTATTAGTTTTCCGAGAGAACAAGCATTACATGAAAATTCTTACGCTTGAAAAATCTTCTGGTTTTTCAACGAATGGTCATTTGTATTATCTACAATCTTTCGCATCATGACTGAACCAGGGGGCCCTACGCGTTAATGCCAGATTTTGAATGTACATGTAAACTTTGGGTTTACTGAAACATACAATTCAGTCATATTTATTTTTGTGAAATATATTATGGAAGATAAAGCTGACAACTTATCCAATGCACATTTCTTTTCCGAATTAATTGCTATGATGCATAGATATTCAACACCATTTTTATTCATGGTTTATATGTGATATTCATTTATGCGGATATCTTTGAAACTAAACAAATTTTATAGAATTTGGGATAATAAAACGCATTATTTCTTTCAAATTTGGTTCCCCTTGGCATTGAGAAATAAACTCTTTCGGAGCCTATAGTAATCTTTGAATCACCAGATATAGTATTCACGTTTTCGCCGAAATTGTTCATTTTAATGGGAAGATAAATATTTCTTATCTTTAAGTATTGTGTGCATTGTAGCACTATATGTGAGACACATATCTTCATCTTTGTTTTCAAATCTCAACATTTTTTTATTTGAAAATATTCATAAAATATGCGTTAATTTAAAAATAAACTTTATATTACAACACAAACTATTTTACAACAGCAAAATCAGTTATATCGAGATATGTATCATTATTTATATCATCACGAGACGGCTCGACATCGCGGTCAAAAGAAGTTGGTTTCCTTTTGCTTTCCTTTTTTCATTTGTGACTCTTGTTGTAGATCAGCAAAACACTTTGGCGTACGGCAGGTACGCGACCAATGCCCTTTCATGCCACACCTATAACAACTTTCCTCATGTTGCCTTTTTCCAACTTCTTTTCCTTTTGATCATTTATCATTCCTTTCATTGTTGAAATCATTTGGACAAAAATTTCTTTCTTGTCTACGTCCATATCCTTTTGTCCACGATCACGGTAACTACCTCGACCGCGTCCACGTCCATAATTATTGTAATTTGATGATGTAACATTCACTTATGGAACTGATGCTGATCGAGTAAGATGAGATTGATGGTTTAGCATTACAAGTTCATTATTTTGTTATGATACAAGAAGAACTTGCATTATTTCTGAATACTTATTGTATTCATTAGCCCGATATTGTTGTTGTAGGACAACATTTCCAGGATGAAATATGTGAAGAGTTTTTTCAATCATATCATATAATCTGAATAGAGTGTAATTATCTTGGAAGTGATTCCGAATATATCGGAATTATACTCACTTACACTTTTGTAATCCTGAAACTGGAGGTTCAACAACTCGTGTTTAGCTTTTAGTAAGATCAAATATTTCTGGTCATCAATCCTATCTTTGAGTGATTGCAAAAGATCTGCAGGATTTTCTTTTGTTATATATTCATCTTTTAAAGCATCGTGGATATGGTGGACCAAAAATATCATAGCATTAGTTTTTTGCTCTTCTGAAGTTGTTGTCGACTTATCGATTGTATCTAGGAGTTTTCTTCCTCTAAGGTAGATTTTTTCTATAACTATCCATCTCATATAATTGTTTCGCGATATATCAAGGGCAGTGGTCTCGATTTTAGCCAAATTTAACATAATTACTGCATAAATAAATTACTAATTTTAAATCTTTAAATATTCAACATAATATTATTAAAACATAATACAAAATAACATATTATCTAAACACAAAAAAATGAAATAAACAAGAGACTACAAAGATATATGAAGCACAAATAATCAGACTAACAATTATCCAAAATTCTTCGGGAGTGTGTTCAAAAACGAAAAGTTCGTAAATTGAAGAAATAATTGTACCCCAAAGAAACAATTAAAATCTAAATGAACATTTATTTTTATTTTTTTGTTATGGGGAAGAAAATTTTTGAGTGAAAAGATGAGAGAAGATTAGTTTATTTATAGATGAAAAAATTGTATGTAGCCGTTGGAAATAGTATTTAGAGCCGTTGGAGATATATGTGTATTAATATTATTTTTATTTCATAACCTTTAGAAAAAATATAACCAAAATTAATTTATCAAAATTAATATTTTACCAATAATAACATTATCATGAATCAATTAAATTATATAAATAGATAATCACATATTAGGTGTTAATTAAAATAATAATAATTTAAAATGTATAGTTTGTCTTCTGAACAAATATATTTTATTTTATTTTTCTTTTATCTTACCATTCTTGAGAAACGTTTTGTAAATGTCTTCGCACATTTTATAATTTTATTGTTCTTCTGAAACAATTTATAAATTTCTTTTTGACATTTAAAAGTATTAATCTGAGAAGGCATAGCCTACCATATGATCATGATCGTGAAGGCAAAACCTATCGATCAATTTGGGGAAGGCAGCACCTATTTTCCCGATATTAGTATTTTAATATGGAGACAAAAAATTTCATGTGGTATTTTGGCCATTATTACAATTTTTTAAATAAATTAAACTATATAACATATATATGGGGGCAAACTCACCCATTATAACAAAGTATAAAAACAAATATAACAAAAGTTAAATTTTACCTTTTCTGATACAGGAGCACCTCGTGTTGATAATGTGTTATAAAATAACTACTTATGTATATATATTATTTTAGATTATCAGTCTATTTTCACACGAGAAGTATTGGATCATACTTGTTTCCCATAAAGTTTAGGCATCTTTACTAATCAAATATGGTTAAAAGTTATAGACTTAATTCTCCCTATATTGAAGTGGTAAATTTACTTCCTTAAAATTGATTTTTCTCCGATTTAGGATCCTTAACCAAATCTCGTTCGCCGGTTATATCGAACTCGGGTTATAATTACTCTCGAACTCGGGTTATAATTACTCGACTCATTCTCAATGTCCAACCTGAGTCGGGTTTTAGAGTCTTCGAAGCAAAATTGAGTCTTCGAAGCGAAATCCCCAAATCGAATCCTAAATCAATTCTTCATTACTGAACACTAAATCAAGTCTTCGAAGCAAAATTTTTGTGCGTTGAGTGATTTATGGGGTCGATAATGAGTTATCTGAGTACATGAGCCACGACGGGTCATCTTCTAGTATGTATGAAGGATCTTTCGTCGCCACAATACTGAAGCGATGTTGGTGTAGAGCTTTAATCACTGGGAAAATGTCGAAATCTCCAAGGAATCCATATCGTCGATATTATCGTTGTTCCTATTCAGTATTGGAGAAGGTACACGATTCTTTCTTCACCTTCATTCTTTATCTTTCTTGTTCTTCTTCTTGCGACCCGGCTGTGATGACACTGGTGGTTTATGTATAAAACCAGACGCAGTTATTGGCCAATACAGTGCACCTCTCATTAGTGTTATACCTCGTTCATAGGTTCTTCGCCAAGTGCTTGTGTGAAACCAGTAACTAACATAGTCTTCTAACACCAGTGACCTGCTCAATATCACACCATAAGAGTGCTCACATAGAATTCCCGAGACATCCCATTTTCTGCATGAGCATGATCTTGTATCCATGTTCACCAAGTGGGAACACCCAATCACTACCACTTGATACATGTTGTTGATGCTCCTGTATACTTTTCAGTTTGCTGCAAGGTCATGTGAATTTGCTTACACATCTTCATTGTGTGATGAAGAACAAAACGCCCTCTTGGCAATATGTACCATGGCTTGTCTCGCTATGATTTCTACCATTGGATGGTCTTTGTCTTTCTTTTACTATGGTGTTGTTGAAAGGCTCATTGGTGTTGTTTTCAACATCTTCACAATGGCTTATGACCTGCTGAAAGACTCTGCACCATGTAGGCGGATCATGATCCATCACATCATCAAAGACAGCTTTGTCATAGTCTTGCAGTCGTCTTAAGTTTTCTGTGTACTGAGCCTTGGTGTAACTCCATGCCAGATTCCACACTAAAGGCTTCATCATCGGCTTCTTGCAGTGTATGCCCTTCAGGTTAGCATAGATGTGCCTGACACATATCTTATGCTCTATTTTAGAGAGCATTGACAACCCTCAAAAATCCTTACAGATAAAACAAATGAAACAAAGTCAGACATGATAACATAGACATATACATAATACCAAGTTTGTAGTGTTAAAATACAACCTTCTAGTGATCAAACATGATAACATAGCCATTACCATCTTTAGAATCAAGCCAGCCTTGATTTTGTGCAAGAACCACATCCAATTGTCCATATTTTCTTTCTGAACAAAAGCCCATGCTACTGGATATATCGCATTGTTCCCATCTTTCCCTAAGGCCACTAACAATTGCCCTTTCATTTTTTCCCTAATAAAACATACATCTACGCCTATCAGAGGCCTACATGTATCCTTCCATGCTCTTCGTAATGACTCTAAGTAGACATAAAATCTATTATAAATGTCTAACCCTTCAGCATTTTTCAAATAATCTACTGCAACTAAAGAAAATGGATTAGAGTGTAAGATCTCAGGCGCGTAATCTCCTAGCCTTTCAAATTGTTCATCATAAGCCTTCTTTTACCATTTTAATGCCTTATTTCTAGCATATTGACATTGATACCTAGACACATGTATCTGATAGTTCTCAAACACCAACTCCTCCATTTTCTTTGGCAATAAATAATCAAATTCCTCTCTGATTTTGTCTACAAATAACATAGCAATCACAAGAACCTTAAGCAACTCACAAGCCCCATTAGGATAGCAACTATGACGATCCTCTAAAACCCTTACCACCCATTTCTCAGGCTCCCCTCTCTTCAAAAAATACACACGCCAACTACACTCATAACCTAAACACTTAAAAGCCAGTTTTGTTTTATCATACCTCACTTGTGTTATATTGCAGCAATTCTTCAACGCATGTTCAAAAATCACCTGTTTGAAAGCGTGAGTGCTGGAGAAAACTTGACCTTTGAAGACATTTCCTGATCTTCGCCTCATGTTCTATCGTTCGTAGTCACTGTCAGCGTATTCATCATTGTCACATCCCGGAAATACGTTCTCTCTGATCGGTGGCTCATCGACGAACTCTTCAATGGCTTATTCGACATCTAACTTCTCTTTCTCTCGGAGGTTGAAGTCGTTATCGTCGAGTTCATCATCACTGATAGCATATTTGGTTTCGACTTCAGATTTCGCAACTAAAGCCATCGATTCCACCATGAAAAGATGACGATTAAACACTCCCTTTCAATTTTTAGATAAATGAAGAATCGATTTTGAGAGAAATGATGAATCTCTCAAATTAGGGTTTACAATTTGGGATTTTTCGTTCAAACGAACTAAAGCGTCGAGGTTTAATTTCTAATTTAAATAGGTCAATAATCGGATCTAAATCCGCCGGTAATGGGTTATTATCCGGGTAATTTCCGGTTTAGTCACAAATTATGGTCTAATTTTTGTACTTAGTGGTTAACTCGGTATAGTAAACCAACATGATTTCAATTTTGTGTGGAAATATGTATTTAACTTTAAATTGTGGGGAAATAAGTTTGAAACTTTTACGCCAGGGAAAAATAAGAATTAAACTTCATAACTCTCATCATCGATCAGCAAGAAGAATATATTGCTTTTAGAGAATGTATCACTTTGGGAATTCCAACCATTTCTTTAATCGATACAAATTGTGGAGATTTGATTCATTCCGAATTAAAGAATTCAAAATGTAAGAATCAACGGGTTCGAGATTTCAACATAGACCCAAAGTTTGTGGGATCGAATATGATTTAGTAGTTTTAGTGGGGAAATAGACTACCGCTCCTATTATTTTTACAAAAGTTAAAAGAAGGAGGGAGAGGTACGTGGAGATGTTTTATGGAAGGAAGAATTGTTATGTATTATTATCTACTTCCTTTATACTACATAAAATATGTTAAAATATTATTAAATATTTTATAACATATTTATTATATATATAGTATAGTTATTACGAAATCTATATATCTATAACAATTAATATATTATCAAAAAATCTATTTATTTTTAGATTTGATTGACGCAGGATTAATTTTTAAAAGATGATACAATGCTGACAAAAAAAAATAAAAAAAATTTAAAAAGATGATACATATGAGGTAGTTGTTTATACGTACCTCACAAAGTCGGAATCAAATTATGGTTTTTTTTTTTAAATTTCTCTCTAGTTTCCTCTTTAGTCGTCTCTTAATTCAAAGTCATCAAACCCGTCAATTAATTAATGTTCCACTTAATCATAAATTATACATGTTGTCAATTACAAATTACTACTAGATTAACCTTTACTTAGTTTATTACCACCACGGAGTTGAGAAAAGTATCTATTTAACAATACTTTACAAAGGCATATTCTGATACAATTTCCTTTACATCATGGTTTATTATCTATTCTTTCTTCTTAATTTTTTGGCTAATTATTACCTTTTTGTAAGAAAAATAAATAAATATGAAAACTGGTCTAATCTTGGGGGAAAAAAAATCGGACTAATCGTTTTCGCTGATTAAAACAGTCTACAGGTTTCTTAATTATTACTTTAGGGGTTGAACTAAATTTTCGGTGGATCATATAATATACGTTGATCATATTAAGATACATAAATAAGATACACATGCATATAGACTATTTAACACTTGTCATCGATATTCGTCTTTATTAATTCATACCTTATAATACGGCTACTACACTAAAGGTGATTAATGTATACATTAATAACATTTTGGTTAGGAAATATAACGTCAGCTTTGTGACGAGTATGTAAAGTGAGGGACTAATTAATTATTTAAGGGAAAAGAGTATGGGCATTTTCGTCAACTTGCTCGGAAAGTATCCATTTACCAAACTTAATTCCAGTTTATTGGTAAACTTCAACTAATTGTAACTTCCTAAGCTAGGTCCTTTATTTTATCTTTTCTTTAAAAATTTAACTACGATTTTATCGAATCAGATTAAATTATACAGTATTAATTAATAAAGCAAGTAACAGTTTTTTTCTTACATATATCAGGATTTAACAAATGTTTGCTTTTAAAAGTTTATGATTATGACTTGATAATGCTAAATTACTATTTGGTATCTCAAAGTAATACTAAATAGATTCTAACTAATTATCAAATAATTTGTAAATTTCAAATGATTAAAGTAATTTTTATGTAGTATAGTTAAATAGTATATTCTAAATTTTATAGACGCAAATAACTTTTATTTTAGTGGTAAATGGTAAGTCTTACTAAAAATATGCACATCGTCAAAAATAAATTTTATTGTTTGTAATATGTAAAAGTTTGGCTATTAAATCGTTAGTTAGTTGTGATCTAATATTGACATAAAAAAATTTATGAACAAATTTTTTAGTGATTTTGAGTTAAGTAATTACAAAGATTCAAAAATTTGTTGGATAATTTAATAAATAATTCAATATATTTTTCCTTTTTCTATCACTAAATTTCTAAAAAACAGTATTTCGTTTAAGGTAAGGTTTTACAACTATAGAACTCAAATTTTTAGATTATACGTTAATTTAATGTCATCAATCAAAAATAGTTTTGAGTAGATAAAATATTAATAATTTTTGAATAATTTATATTTGAATAAATAATTAATTTAGGGAGGAGATATATGGGATTAGGAAAGAAAAGGTAAAGCCACAAAATCCACGTGTAATCAACGGTCAGCATTGATTTAGACTAGTCTTCATTGACTAAGTCGAATCAAAAATTAAACTCTGAATAAATAATGAAGCAACGAAGGCAAATGCTTCTTTTCTTTCTAACCATCCTCCATAGAGTCTTTCTTTACACACACAAAAATGGCTAACCCCAATGACTGGTCTCAGTTCTACAACACTACCAACCAATCTTTCTACACATCTTCAACCACCGCTTCAACGGCGGTTACAACCACCACCACCGGTGAAACCACCTCCACAGACACTCGTCTCAGTCCAGAAACCGGCCGTGTAACTAAACCAGCACGTAGAAGATCAAGAGCCTCACGTCGAACACCAACAACACTTCTCAACACCGACACGTCAAATTTCCGTGCCATGGTTCAACAATTCACCGGTGGTCCTTCAGCTATGGCTTTTGGCTCGGCTAATACAACTGCTGGCTTCACACTTACTTCTTCCTCCGATCCATCTGCTGGATCTTCTCAACAAGCTCCATGGCCATATTTGCAGCAACCTCACGCGCCTCCTCCTCAACGGCCTTATATGTTCTCGATGAGCAACGTGAATCCTGTTGTTGGGTCTAGTAATAACATGAACAACCCTAATACGATGGTTTCTGGTATGTTTGGGACGGTGGATAGTGGTGGTGGAGGAATTTCTGCTCCTTCGTCTAAGGAAGGGACCAATAGTAATACATCTTCTTCGAGATTGCAATGAGAAAACGATTGGATTCTTTTTGGAATTTTTTTTATTTTTTGTTTTTGGGTTTTCGCATAAAGGCAGAAATGTTAGGTACTGACTTTCTTTGTCATAGAATGAAAACTTTGACTTTTGTATATTTAAGTTCTTTTCTTTCATATTTGAGCTTTATTTTGATTTGGCACAAGTTTATATCCTTATAATGGACCTAAATAGGTAAATATTCAATAACTGGTACCTTTAGTTGAATACATACATTCCAAATTAGAAATTGACAAGTAGAAAATAGAAAGTGTTTTCTATCTATAAATATATATATAATATAGAAGAAAATAAACTATCATTAATTCATATGGATTTCAATATTCTTGTTTGAATATAGGTCAATTAAAATCAACAAAATATGCTTGAACGCCTGTAGATCACATGTACTAGATAGACATCGATCAGATGTTTTCACGTGAAGTTCTCAAGTGCATGTGAATATAATTCTCGTATACTAGTCAAAGAATATATTATATAACATATTTAGAATGAAGGAGATAGGAAATTAGCTAATCTCTAACTTTAATTTGAATGCTTATTGGAATATAGTGGATTACTGTCAAACGTGAAAATAATGTGAACGTAAATAAACCAAATTGATTAGCGCAATAATACAAAGCATGCATATATATATATTTCTTCTTATATGCATTTTCATGCTATCATGTGACATGTAGACATGTGATTAGCCTTTTCCTTAATACATTTGTTTAGGGTCTTTTATTTCTTTCTTATCTTTAATCATTAACTGTAAAGATAATTGAAATATAATGAAGGAGAAGATTCATAAGATGAGAGTAATCTTTAAGAATAAAATATAGAGAAGAGT
>JAKUCM010005897.1:0-26759 GCA_023374145.1 Lepidium sativum
GAGAGAGAGAGATGTCGGCGAGGGAGGAGGAAAAAGTGAGGAGGAGAGAGAAAAATCTTTTTTTTTTGTTTATATACCCACAAAATTAGGTCTGCACGTGTCCCCACAAAATTTTCAGACTTGGGCGCCAAACGAAAACGTGACAATTTTCGACCTAGTTATACTACTAGTTGGCTGTTATACTAAATTACTACTAGTTATACTTTCGATGATTTTGCATAACATTTAGTTATACATAACCTTATAAATTTATTTTTTAGTTGTACAGTGAATAATAATCACTTAAGTGATGACTCTAAGTGTTTTGTGTATTTAAATTCTAGAATAAATATATATATTCGTAGAACTTAGAGAGTCACACTAATGTTAACTTAGAAAGTCACACTAAAACTATAAGGAATAAGGTGGACGAATGTAATTATGTCTAAAAAAACTTATTTTAATTTTATTTTTAAGTTATATATAGAGTCATTCATCACTATATACACAAAATATAATCATCTTAGCATCATTATACATTATCTTACTTATAAGAATATCTTACTTATAAGAATCAAGTTTCATTATAGATTATCTTACTTATAAGAATTAAGTTTCACAACCTTCGATAGCTTCCTCGAAAGAACCTTCTTCCAAAAGATCTGCTTTGAACAGTTTAAGTCTTTCTTTCGCATAGTCAAGTGCAAGAAGATGTTATATCTTCTTCGTGTCCGCTTTAGAAAGATATAACACATACGTTAAAACTTAGATTCGATGAATCATTTACGTGTTTACTTGTTCTTTCAAAACTTGGTAAGAGCCCTGAAAATGTCTCCTGTTATTTCCATTCAAATTGGAGTTGTTTAGTTATATTCCGAATAATTATTTTTTGTTTATTGGTCCGGTTTCCAATTTAATTCTGTTAAGTAACTACTTTTGATCCAATCGAATTATAGGAACCACTACTTTTGGTCAATCCCATCTGGTGACTTGGTAAATGTTTACCCTATTTATGATGAATGTTCGTTTTTTTTTGGCAAATTATGAGAATGTCTTTTTTTTTTTCTTTTTTTTCTTCATTCTGAGAAAGAACAAAATATAAGTCTGGGCATGTTTAAAAGATGGGATTATGAATATATATACTTTGTAGACAAATTGACAACTATAAAAATGAAAAGAGAGAGCCATAAAGCTATTAGGAAATAAACTAGTTTTGCTAGTTTTACGAGTTTTACACATACATATATATTTTCCAGAGAGAGCCATAAAGCTATTAGGAAATACAGTAGTTTTACTAGTTTTACAAGTTTCACGAATAATGGGAAATACTCAACAAATCACTTATTAACCTCATCTTCTGCTAGGTATCTGAATATTGGCAATTGGAATCTTTGTCTCGGCCTCCTTACGTTTGATGATCTTGGACGTGTCTCTCCTACCGATGGCATCCTTTTCACTTTTCTTCTTCCTGTTTTAATAATCCTATCAGGTGGTTTGATTTCTTTGTCTTTGATGTAATCCGGAACATCCCACTGCGACATCTCGGACACCAACAAAATAGACCTGGTATACGCAAGTGCCCACAACTCGGATCAATAATATTTAGAACAAAGCTCATGTAATGAGATATTACGAGGTCGAGGTTCCATCTTCTGGTAATGAATGA
Source organism: Lepidium sativum (assembly GCA_023374145.1). NCBI lineage: Eukaryota > Viridiplantae > Streptophyta > Magnoliopsida > Brassicales > Brassicaceae > Lepidium > Lepidium sativum. The sequence continues at coordinate 1,646 of JAKUCM010005897.1, forward strand.
ATGCAGCCAATGCATGGATACACGGATACTTTTCGATGTTGAACACTCTACAACTGCAGCTCTTCGATTCCAAGCAAACAAAATAATTCTTCCCATCACTACCGACGACATCAAATTCAAAGGTGTTAAGCGCCATCACAATCAACCTCTCGGCAACAGCCCATGAATCATGCATTATGTTCTCCACAAATGGCACCGATTTGTTTTCAATTGTACCTTTCGTTGTTTCCATCCGACGATCACAAAACCACTTCACAAATGTTTTGAGTATTGTATCAAGCATGGGTACTAGGGAGAACTTCCTTGCTTCATTAAACACACTATTCATAGACTCCACACTGTTGCTTGTGTCGATATTATACCTTTCTCCCGAAAAGACACACCTATCCCACTTTTCCTTCACAGTACTTTCCTCCAAATAATTGGCTGCAGTAGGAAATCTTCTCATAAATAAACTATATTCGCGGTTGAAATCGGCAACTGTGTACTGCCTACTACACTGCATGAATTTCCAACCAACAACAGATTTGTTGGTACTAGACGCATGAGCTCTCACATTTTGTGACATATGCCATATGCAATACCCGTGATGGGCTTCTGGATACACATTACCTATGGCGCCGATGAGCCTTGCATTCCTATCACTAACAAATACCAATTCGGAAGAATCTGGTATAACAGTCTTCAAAGTCTGGAAAAACCATGTCCAACTAGCATCGTTCTCTCCATTTAGTACACCATACGCAATTGGATAATGGTGTCGATTAGGATCTTGAGCAATAACAAAAACTAATCCACCACCATATCCGTTTTTGAGGAATGTTGCATCTACAATAATCACTTTCCTCATCACTCTAAATCCCTCGATGCTAACTCCCAAAGCTATGAAAAGGTACTTGAACTTCCCATTCTCATCTACTTGCACATGTGTTACTGTACCCGCATTTGCCTTCTGTAACTCATATAAATAGGAATGTATCATCTTGTAGCTTTCTTCCGGAGTGCCACGCAGCCTATCAATAGCAAGTTTTCTCCCTCTTCTCGCGGTGGAGTACGATATACTCACTCCAAGTTTTGTCTTCACAAGACCCATGATAACTTTAGGAGTTGGAGTGTTCATTTGTCCAGGAAAATCCTCTTGCAAGACACTTGCAACTATTTCTGGCGTGCAGTGCCTCTTTGTGCCACTACTCTCGCTCTGACTAGCCCGAGAGCATGTATGCATCTTTGTGTACTTTATAATCCAAAAAATATCCATATTTTTAATCTTTGATGCTCGTACACCCCATTTGCAGCCTTCTTTATTACATACAATCCACAACCGACTTGGGTCAGATCTTTTTATGGCAAAACAAAAGCTGTTGACAAATGATCCTCTATCCACAACTTCTTGCAATGTCTTCTTATCTTTAAATTCTTGATGCAAACTCAAACCTAAGCCGTCTTCCCATTCCTCTGTAAACTGACTACTCTCTACAGCGTGTGGACGTTCTACATAGACATCACCAATATCCAATCTCTCAACACTAATATCCAGACTTCCATCTTCTGGCTCAATTTCATTCTCTCTAACTGGTGGAGAACATACTGTAATAGCAGTTGCTCCTCCCTCACCATCATTACAACCAACAGAGCTTTGAACTGCTATCGACACTTGTCTCGACTGTTTTCCTTTGGTTCTTCCGATCTAGTTATGACATCCACGAACAATGTTGCCGTACTACGATTATATTCATCAATGTAGGCTAGTAACCACACACATCCACATCATCACAGATACTCACTTCAACCTCATCTCTGACCGTAGGTCGGTAGAACCTCAACTGTAATCTAACCTTACTTTCATCTAAACCAAGCCTCTGATATAGACATTCTTCAATCATCGACAAAGTGATATCCTCTACTGCGTGCTTCATCAATATACAACTATTACGGTCGTTGCATTTAAACCATATCACGACTTTGTTGTTCATAATGCCCTGCTAAAACAAACAAAAAATTGATTAACTTCTGTATAACTTATGTAGTTATACCAGTTTTACTTGTATAACTTATGTGGTTATACCAGTTTTACTTGTATAACTAATGTAGTTCTACCAGTTTTGCCTGTACAACTAATGTAGTTATACCAGGTTTACACCACGTTTCACCCAATTGTGACCATATTCAATCAAGTCTTATACAAGCCAAATTCTACAAAATAACCAAAAAAATAATATCATTTATGAAATTAAGCTTCTTCACCAACCCAATGCAAAAATGGGGAAAAATGCAACTAAAGAATGTACAACTAAAGAATGGTCATAACCGTATAACTGATTATAGTTATACTAGTTTAACTATCGCAGAAACCAACTTTTATCAACTCAGATTCCATCGATCATTTAGGCAGTTCTAAATCTATAAGTTTCAGCCTATACATTACAATTGTTACCAATGCCAAGTCTTATTAGAGCTAGATTATACCAAATAATCAACTATGAATTTAAGCTGAAACATCAGCGCAATGCAGAAATGCAACTAAAGAATGTACAACTCATTCAGTTCTGTATAACTGATTCTAGTTATACTAGTTGTACTATCGCATAAACTGTTATCAACTCAGATTCGTTCGCTTGGGCAGTTCTAAATCTATAATTGCACTATGTTTCAGTCTAGCCCCAGTCTATGTTACCAATCTTAAGTCTTATTCGACCCAGATTCTACCAAATAACGAAAGCAAAATTATCAATTTCAAGCTTCAATTCAATTTGCAATTGACCTTCTTATGCCCAAAGTGAAGAGGCAAATCAATAATGAAGCTATGGAGATTAACAAACGACGATAATGGCAGGAGAGGCGGCGGAGGCGGCGGCGGTGCACGTCGGAGCCGGCGGCGTTGCAACTCGAGACCCCCGGCGGCGTTGCAACTCGAGACCCCCAGCGGCTTGAAACCCGAACCCGATTGAGGAGGAGAGAGAAGCTAAGGGAAGGGAGGAGAGAGATGGAGATGAGAGAGAAGAAGACTTATTTTGTTTTTAAACAATTAATTTGGGTAATTTTCATTAAGGGCATTTTGCGAATATCAAGTTTCATTAATAGGTTTGTATATAAGAGTTTTGGTTTGTATATAAGAGATTAAAAATTCTACAGAATGGGTTTATGAGATCTTTGCCCAATATCATTCGGGCAATGATCTCATAACTCCAATATTTCAAAATTTTAATCTCTTATATACAAACCAAATCTTTTATATACAAACCTATTAATGAAACTTGATATTCCCAAAATGCCCTTAATGTAAATTACCCTAATTAATTATTAAAAAAAATTAAGTCTTCTTATCTTTCATCTCTCTCCTCCCTTAGCTTCTCTCTCCTCCTCAATCGGGTTTCAATTCCGCTGGGGTCTCGAGTTGCACTGCTGCCGGCTCCGACGTGCACCACCGCCGCCTCTCCTGCCATTGCCGTCGTTTGTTAATCTTCATAGCTTCATTTTTGATTGCCTCTCCACTTTGGGCATAAGAAGGTCAATTGCAAATTGAATTGAAGCTTGAAATTGATAATTTTGCTTTCGTTATTTGGTAGAATCTGGGTCGAATAAAACTTAAGATTCGTAACATAGACTGGGGCTAGACTGAAACATAGTGCAATTATAGATTTAGAACTGCCCAAGCGAACGAATCTGAGTTGATAACAATTGATTTCTGCGATAGTTAAACTAGTATAACTAGAATCAATTATACAGAACTGAATGAGTTGTATATTCTTTAGTTGCATTTCTGCATTGGGCTGATGAAGAAGCTTAATTTTCATAGTTGATTATTTGGTAGAATCTAGCTCTAATAAGACTTGACATTGGTAACAATTGTAATGTATATGCTGAAACATAGCGCATTATAGATTTAGAACTGCCTAAATGATCGATGGAATCTGAATTGATAAGAGTTGGTTTCTGCGATAGTTAAACTAGTATAACTAGAATCAGTTATACGGTTATACCAGTTATACAGAACTGAATCAGTTGTACATTCTTTAGTTGCATTTTTGCATTGGGCTGGTGAAGAAGCTTAATTTCATAATTTGGTAGAATTATTTTTGTACTAAACTATTATTTTATTTTTTTCTTAATTTGGTAGAATTTGGCTTGTATAAGACTTGATTGAATATGGTCACAATTGGGGGAGACGTGGTGTAAAACTTTTAGAGCTACATAAGTTGTACAAGCAAAACTGGTAGAACTACATAAGTTATACAAATAAAACTGGCAGAACTACATAAGTTATACTAGTAAAACTGGTATAACTACATAAGTTATACAAGTAAAACTGGTAGAACTACATAAGTTGTACAAGCAAAATTGGTAGAACTACATAAGTTATACAAGTAAAACTGGTAGAACTACTAAGTTATACAAGTAAAACTGGTAGAACTACTAAGTTATACAAAACTGAATCAATTCTTTTTTTTGTTTTAGCAGGGCATTATGAATAACAAAGTCATAATATGGTTTAAATGCAACGATCGTGTTAGTTGTATATTGATGAAGCACGCGGTAGAGGATATCACTTTGTCGATGATTGAAGAATTTCTATATCAGAGGTTTGGTTTATATGAAAGTAAGGTTAGATTACAGTTGAGGTTCTACCGACCTACGGTCAGAGATGAGGTTGAAGTGAGTATATGTGATGATGTGGATGTGTGTGGTTATCTAGCCTACATTGATGAATATAATCGTAGTACGGCAACATTGTTCATGGATGTCATAACTAGATCCGAAGAACCTGAGGAAAGAATGTCGAGACAAGTGTCGATAGCAAATCAAAGCTCTGTTGGTTGTAATGATGGTGAGGGAGGAGCAAATGCTATTACAGTATATTCTCCACCAGTTAGAGAGAATGAAATTGAGCCAGAAGATGGAAGTGTGTATATTAGTGTTGAGAGATCGGATATTGGTGATGTTTATGTAGAACGTCCACCCGTTGTAGAGAGTAGTCAGTTTGCAGAGGAATGAGAATACGACTTAGGTTTGAGTTTGCATCAAGAATTTAAAGATAAGAAGACATTGCAAGAAGTTGTGGATAGAGGATCATTTGTCAACAGCTTTTGTTTTGCTATCCCAGTCGGTTGTGGATTGTATGTAATAAAGAAGGCTGCAAATGGGGTGTACGAGCATCAAAGATTAGAAATATGGACATTTTCAGGATTATAAAGTACACAAAGATGCATACATGCTCTCAGGCTAGTCTGCGCGAGAGTAGTGGCACAAGAGGCACTGCACGCCAAACATAGTTGCAAGTGTCTTGAACGAGGATTTTCCTGAACAAATGAACACTCCAACTCCTAAAGTTATCATGGGTCTTGTGAAGACAAAACTTGGAGTGAGTATATCGTACTCCACCGCGAGGAGAGGGAGAAAAATTGCTATTGATAGGCTGCGTGGCACTCCAGAAGAAAGCTACAAGATGATACATTCCTATTTATACGAGTTACAGAAGCTAAATGCGGGTACAATAACACAGGTGCAAGTAGATGAGAATGGGAAGTTCAAGTACCTTTTCATAGCTTTGGGAGTTAGCATCGAGGGGTTTAGAGTGATGAGGAAAGTGATTATTGTAGATGCAACATTCCTCAAAAACGGATATGGTGGTGTATTAGTTTTTGCCATTGCTCAAGATCTTAATCGGCACCATTATCCAATTGCGTATGGTGTACTAGATGGAGAGAACGATGCTAGTTGGACATGGTTTTTCCAGACTTTGAAGACTGTTATACCAGATTCTTCCGAATTAGTATTTGTAAGTGATAGGAATGCAAACCTCATCGGCGCCATATGTAATGTGTATCCAGAAGCCCATCACGGGTACTGCATATGGCATATGTCACAAAATGTGAGAGCTCATGCGTCTAGTACCAACAAATCTGTTGTTGGTTGGAAATTCATGCAGTGTAGTAGGCAGTACACAGTTGCCGATTTCAACCGCGAATATAGTTTATTTATGAGAAGATTTCCTACTGCAGCCAATTATTTGGAGGAAAGTACTGTGAAGGAAAAGTGGGCTAGGTGTGTCTTTTCGGGAGAAAGGTATAATATCGACACAAGCAACAGTGTGGAGTCTATGAATAGTGTGTTTAATGAAGCAAGGAAGTTCTCCCTAGTACCCATGCTTGATACAATACTCAACACCTTTGAGTTCGATGTTGTCGGTAGTGATGGGAAGAATTATTTTGTTTGCTTGGAATCGAAGAGTTGCAGTTGTAGAGTGTTCAACATCGAAAAGTATCCGTGTATCCATGCATTGGCTGCATTAATTCATTACCATAAGATGGAACCTCGACCTCGTAATATCTCGTTACATGAGTTTTGTTCTAAATATTATTGGTCCCAGTTGTGGGCACTTGCGTATACCAGGTCTATTTTGTTGGTGTCCGAGATGTCGCAGTGGGATGTTCCGGATTACATCAAAGATAAAGACATCACACCACCTGACAGGATTATTAAAACGGGAAGATGAAAAGTGAAAAGGATGCCATCGGTAGGAGAGATACGTTCGAGATCATCAAACGTAAGGAGGCCGAGACAAAGGTTCCAATCGCCAATATTGAGATACCTAGCAGAAGATGAGGTCAATCAGTGATTTGTGTGTGTATGTGTAAAACTCGTGAAACTAGTAAAACTAGGGTATTTTCTAATAGCCTTATGACTATCTCTGGAAAATGTGTGTGTATGTGTAAAACTCGTGAAACTAGTAAAACTAGGGTATTTCCTAATAGCCTTATGACTCTCTCTGGAAAATGTGTGTGTATGTGTAAAACTCGTGAAACTAGTAAAACTAGGGTATTTCCAAATAGCCTTATGACGCTCTCTGGAAAATGTGTGTGTATGTGTAAAACTCGTGAAACTAGTAAAACTAGGGCATTTCTCTTTATTAAAGTAACTATTATAACTCGATGAAGAGGAGGAGGACGACGACACCGTTTTAGCCAAAGAAGACGAAGTCGTGCTTGAACTTATGTAATTGTAATCTAAAGATGAATTTGATCCATGAAACTCAATTATTATAAGTAAGATACTATATAATGAAACTAAATTCTTATAAGTAAGATAATCTATAATGAAACTAAATTCTTATAAGTTAACCTTAAGATGATTAACTTAAAAATAACTTATACATAACTTAAAAATAACCTTAAGGTGATGAATGACTCTATACATAACTTAAAAATAAAATTAAAATAATATTTTTAGACTTAATTACATTAGTCCACCATATCCCTTATAGTTTTAGTGTGACTTTATAAGTTTACATTAGTGTGACTCTCTAAATTCTACGAATATATATTGATTTTAGAATTTAAATACATAAAACACTTAGAGTCATCATGTAATTTATTATAATTCACTGTACAACTAAAAAATAAATTTATAAGGATATGTAAAACTAAATGTAATGCAAAATCATCAAAATTATAATTAGTAGTAATTTAGTATAACAGACAACTAGTAGTATAACTAGGTCGATAACCTAGATATTTTCGTTTGGCGCCCAGATCTGAAATTTTCATTGAGACACGTGCAAACCTAATTTTGTGGGTATATATAAAAAAAAAGGCTTTTCTTTCTCCTCCTCACTCTTGCCTCTCTCCCTCGCGCGGCCCACCCTCCTCTCTCACTCATTTTCTCACATCTCTCAACAATTTCTCCTCTCATCTCTTGAAATCTTCTCTCATCTCTTGTGTATTAGATTATTTTTCCTCTCCTCTCTCCAATTTTGTCTCATCTCTCGACTTCTTCTCCAAAAGTAAGTTCTCCTCTCTTGTTAGGGTTTGTAGAAAAAAATGTTGTGCTTTGATTTTTGATTTGTCAATTTTGTTTATGTTTTTCTTTTCTTTTAGGTCTTACATGGTGTCTTGGACCGAAGAGGACGACTCCGAGGAAGAAACCCGTGAAATGTTTAGGCGAATTGAATACGTCATGGATAGTGAAGGGGGAATTCCTCATGAATGTCCATGTGGTGAAGCTATCATCGTGGAAAGAACAAATGAACATGCCCGGAACAAGATCTATTTCAAATGTCGAGTGTATAAGGTACAAACGATGATGTTTAGTCTAACTAGTATAACTAGTATTACTTCTGTATTCTAACTACTGAAGTTGTTTAGTTTAGTATAACTAGTATAACTAGTTGAACTAATGTTGTTTCCACCGACAGAACGATGGCCTCCACAGGAAAACAAGTTGGGATCAAGCTATACAAGGAGAGTGTGAGAATCTGAAATGTAGTATCGAGGAGATGGAGAAAAATATAGAGTTGTACAAGGCGGAGGTGGCGATGTTTAAGAAGGAGATGTGGGAGCAAAATGCAGTGGTTGTTAAGCTTGTGGAGAGGGTCGAAAAATATTTCAGTCCTTTGTAAGATTGTCAAAATTCAAGTTATTTTAGTATAACTAGTATAACTAGTAGAACTGATGTTGTTTTAAGCATAATAATATTTGGCGTGATATTAGACACTTAAAGATGTTTGAGACATATAAACATAACATCTAACACTTAATAATGTTTGAAAATATAAACATAACCTTCAAGACTTAAACATGTTTGAAACACATAAACATAACCTTAAATAAATCAAACACAAAATGCTAAATAACTTTTTAACTTAGGTCTACAGTTGTACATTCCTCGCCTTTGCCCTCGTCACTGCCGGACTTGGGTCAGAAACCGTTGTGCGTTTACTTGTTCGCACATATACATTTCTAATACCTGCACGAGTCTCAGCAGCCTACAGTTGAACAGTTAAGCAAGTTATACTAGTTATACGTGTTATACTTTTTATACAAGTTATACTCATTATACTAGTTATACCTGGCTAACAGCGGGTGCAGCATCAACGGGTGGAGCATCAACGCTTGCAGATTGATCAGGTACATTACCATCATGGGGTTCATTATCACCACCAGCACCATGTATTTGAACAATAATTCAAGTTATATGAGTTATTCGGGTTATTTGAGTTATACAAGTTATACTAGTTATACATGTTCCAACAATGTCACTCTTCTCTTCAACCGATCCACCTCGTCTGTTAATGCCTTCAGCATATCAACAACCTCAGCTTGATTCGGAGCGGAAGGCGGAGGCATGGCTTGTGTCGGAGCAGAAGGTGGAGTTGGGGCTTGGGTCGGAGCAAAAGGAGGAGTAGGTAATCTTGCTTCCACATCCTGGTTATACATTGCTTCAAACATGATTCTCTTCCCAGACCGGATACATTGTCTCCAGCTTTCAACCTCAATATCATGAGTTTCATCATCCTCCTCTTCTGTCATTTTAGCTAGCAAACTGCGCTCTTTATCTATGCGTGGAGAGAGGGTACTGAAAATCTCCTGCAAAACAAATAAATCAATGACTAACTCTAATTAGAAAAATTAGAAATCACAGAGTATAACTTGCTAGTTGTACTAGTTTTACGAAAAATATAGTATAACTAGCAAGTTATACTAGTATTACAACATAGTATAACTACATAGTTGGACAAAAAATCATTAACTAACCTTAGTTTTATCAAGAAGTTTGTTGATTGTTGGGAAGGAATATTCTCTCATGTTGGGTTGCTGGAACTGGGACCTGCACATCCGAGGACAACTTGGGTCTGCGTCTTGAATTGCCTTTCGGCAATTACTGTACAACGTTGGTATTGACTCAAAAGCCAATAACTACAACCACAACGTTGGTATTCCTCTTGAACCTCATATTTCCAGCTGTTTCCCAAAAATCTGTCGTCTCATACGTTTGACAGTTTAGCCTAGAGATCGACGCATGCTCTCTAAGCCCATACCGAACCGGGACACAGTTGACAATAAACCAAACTTCTTGGTTGGTCTCCGTCCGAGCGGTTCGAAAAAGCAACATCCACATGCGCATGCTCATCCGACATATGGAATATATGCCGGAACTGCGGATGATTCTCGAACCACGCCCTCTCCACATCAGTCAATGGAGGCTGCAACCTGTCGAAAAACTCTTTCGTTTGCTTTACATAGCAACAAGTGGAGATCTTCACCTTTTTGGTGTACTCCGTTGGATTGAAGTACATCCCGGTAGGGAGCTATGCAGTCGGTCCTTCATCCTGAAACACACACACATATTTTCAGCAATTAACGCGAGAGTATAACTACATAGTTATACTAGTTTTACGAAAAATATAGCATAACTAGCAAGTTATACTAGTATTACGACAGAGTATAACTACATAGTTGTACTAGTTTTACGAAAAATATAGTATAACTAGCAAGTTATACTAGTGTTACGACAGAGTATAACTACATAGTTGTACTAGTTTTACGAAAAATATAGTATAACTAGCAAGTTATACTAGTATTACGACAGAGTATAACTACATAGTTATACTAGTTTTACGAAAAATATAGTATAACTAGCAAGTTATACTAGTTATACTTACCATTCTGTCTTCAAATAATTCATCCTCCATCGGTACGTCTTCCATATATCCTCTATCACTGCCTCCTCTACTTGAACCTCTTATTCTAACCATCATTGCAAGAAAAAATATAACCAAAATCGAAATCAATCATCATCAACTATTTGACCCTCAAAATCGAAATCGAAATGAATTGAAATAAATCATCATCAACCAAAAATATAACCAAAATTGAAATGAATCATCAAAAAATATATAGCTTTTGTGTAATTAAGTTGTGTAATTAAATGAGCAAATGATTGATGATATACAGTTTTCCTTATGACACTCATATACAAAAAAAAACACAATCCTATATATGTGAGCTTCTCCTCTGTATTATAGAGTTTCATGATGAACTGATCGGTTATGGTTGATTTGCTTATTTAATTACACAAATTATAAATCAAATCACAAGAGCATGTGTACATCTTGGAGAAACTGTTCGAGAAAGACATTTGTTGTAGAATCAAAGAAACTTAACATTACAAGAGCATGTGAAACAAAATGGACTCTTCCAATTTTTACACTCCACACCAAAAAGCAACAGCGAAATGCATAAAAGAATATGGGAAGAGCAGAGATAGGAACTGAAACCTATAAGGAAGGTTTACCTTCGATTGGAGATGAGTTTGGTTGAGATACTTGTGAAATCAAAGGGAGATCCCGAGTTTGGTTGAGAAACTTCGCGAAGTTGTATGGCAGTTTAACTAGTTTGCCGAAAGATCAAAGGGAGATTGAATTTTTGGAGGTTTGTTAGAATCGCGAAAAATTAAAGAAAGGAAGAGTGGGAATGAGTTGAGTTCGCGAATTTAGGGTTTAGCGGGGTCGATTTGGGTCGGATCTATGGGTTTGGGTCAGGTTTTAGGGTTTGGGTCGGGTTTGGGAGATTAGGTCGGGTTTTAGGGTTTGGGTTGGGTTTGGGCGATTGGGTCGGGTTCATTTGATTTCGGTCCGGTTTAATTGATTTGGACCCGGTTTAATTGATTTGAGTCTGGTTTATGCAAATTTCGCGGGAGTAAATTGGTCAATTTACCATTTTTTAATTTTTTCTTTTTTAAAGTTATGTCTGTTTTTAAGCTGCGTTTTGAGACCCATCTTCTAGAGAAGGGATGTTCTCAGACAATTCCTCATATTATTCCTAGTTGCCCTCTTCATATTATAATTATGATAAATTCTTACTATAATAATTTACAATCTAGAGCAGCTCCAACTGTCGATTTTTAATAGAGTTCTTAGTCATTAGTTAATTTAAATTAAATTGAAAATGAGTTATTATGTTTAGAACGGTTTCTTAATTAACAGATTTAAGAAATTTTAAACAAATGTATATGTGTCATACTGTTATTGGATATAGTGTTTTTCTTTGGAAAAAAAGTCACGAGTCGCGTCAAAAGCTTTTATTTTGTGTTTTCTCTACCAGAACCCTCGTTAGCAAGCTCGACCCATACTCTTTTCAACTCCAGGCTCTTTCCCTAAACTCATTGTACATTACAGCGATTCTCTTTCGTAAATCAGTCAGATAACGACACTAAAATTAAGGATCAAACCCAAAATTAAACACGTTAATTAGTGAAAAAGGGAACTTTTTTCCATTGCTTACGGTGGATTTCCGGCGCCGAGATAGCCAGTGATGACAATGTTACCAAGTGAGGCAACGTTGCTTGATTCCTCTACGGAGAGAGTCTTACAGACAGATATGTCTGGTTGGGTTTGAACAACAATTAGTGATTCTTCACCACTCAATTTCCAGTACTCAGTTTCAACGATGAAAAGGGCAAATATACCTCAAATGTTTGTTCTAGTAAAAGAGATGTTAAGTAATGAAGCTTTTGAATAGTAAATAATGATTCTTCTTCCTTTGAAATTTGATATTTTAGGGTTGTGCGTTCGTGTTATTGGGATATTCTTAGAATTTTCGAGTTTGGAAGCTTCATCACTCTTAAGATGTTAGCTTTCGATTGTGGCAGTCTCACGAACTATTAAACGTTTCTCACCAAGCTTTAGGGAATGTTGTTTGTAATCTCTAGGTGTTTTCTTTCTGCAGGCAAACAATTCTCTCAAAGATGATGTCTTTTGGCATGTCCTGTGTTTCTCGATGATTGTTGAAATCCTCTCTTTTCATAACTCCATCTTCTTCCTATTATGTTTTCCAATTTCAACATAAAGTTTTGTCCAATCCTGTTACTAGCAGAAAAGTGGTAGTGGTAGTGTTAAGGAAGCTTCTTGGGTAGATTTGTATTTACCAGAAGAAGTTAGAGATTATGCCAAGCTTGCTCGATTGGATAAACCCACTGAAACTTGGTTACTTTCTTGGCCTGGTATGTGGTAAGTTAATAATTTCCTTTGGTTAAAGCTTAAAACAAAGCATTTCACATTTTGAGATTAGTTTTATCCATTGAAAGGTTGATGGAAACTGAAATTTTTTTTTACTTATTTTGGTTCATAAAAATTCCCATATCATAAACCATATCTCTCCATGAGATTCATAGATGCATTACTTATAGCTTCCTTCTTCGTAGATAAAACTGATTAAGAATTGTCTTTCATTCCAAGTCATAACTTGTATCCATGCGCTTCATATTCGCATGAAGTTTGCTCCCAGACATGTAAGGTTCTCAGGGAGGGAATTGACCCGCCTATTCCGACCGTGGAGAACATGCAAAACAAAACTGTAAATAGAAAAAAAAATCATTATGAACTTTTTGTCCCTGAAAATACTTAATCCCCTAAACGACGTAGAGAATTGTTGGTCTACGTACCGGAACTGATAACATTCGAGACTATGCATTTTTATCTGAATACCATCTGTTAACCCTGTTCCTATCTAACGAAATGCTATTGGATCGAATGACAAAGACATTGTTGAAAAAAAGATGGTCTTTGGCGGATGAAATGAAAATAGGATTTATACGTCGATTCTTCCACATATTAGGGGTAACGTAGGACACATCTCTATTTTCCCCGGGAAATAGCTGCCATTTCTTTGACTCTTTTTCTCTCTTTCTTTATCAAGAGGGATAAACAAAACAGGTATGAACGAGCTACAAGAAAAATTCCCGCCGCTACCATAGTCGCAACATGTATAAGAGCAGAAATAGAAGTAGGGCCTTCCATGGCATCAAGTAACCATACATGAAGAGGAAAATTGTCTGAAATGGTTGAATAATTAAAAAATGAGATTATTCAGAGTTTTTTCATTCTATATTCCTATTCATAAATAATGAATAGGCCGATTTCCCCTCTTTTGCAATCAGTTTCGCTACAGCACCCACTGCTCTAGCTAATTGTCCACCGTTTTCCCTTGGTTTATTCAGCTGCGGAGCAATTCTTCTTAGAGGTGCCGGCTGTACTATAAATGATCTCTTGATCGGAACATAGATACAAAGGTCAGTTTGTTTTTATCCTATCTAAATGAGGTACTTTCTTAACATAGACGATTCCTGTCAAATTTATAGACCCCTTTACTATGTTGGTTTTTAAAATGTTTCTATTAACTATGGCGAGGATTGTGTTTCTGTATATTTGTAAAACATATTTGCTCTTAATAATTGGATTCATTTTGTGAGTAATAAGGAGAATATTTTAGGCTCAGGACTTTTTTGTGAGTAATAAGGAGAAATGTCGTTTTATATCTAGGTTGATTGTACTAGATTAAGACCTATTGCCAGTGGTCTTGTGATACCACTCGAAGGGCTTCCATTTCTTGAGTTACAGTTGTTTTTAGGTTTAGGGACTCTTCTCCAGCTTAACAATTACAGATTTGATTGAAATTTACATACACATAAGATTCAACCAGATGTTCTTCAGTCGTGTTTTAGGAGCCTCATCTTTATCACTTGTTTTTTCCTACCCACTGATGAAGAGATTTCCATTTTGGGTAAAGTTAAATCAGTTCTGGCTTCTCAAAATCATGTATTTTCTTGGCCTCTTTTGTATGATTTTGTTATTTTAATGTATTGTCCATTTTTTTAAGATCCCCAAATATAATTTTACCATTAAAACATTATTTACAGTAAACATGTTAAGAACTTCTAGTGGGTTCTAATGATTATAAATGGTCTTAATTAAAATTTATCTTTCTCTACTTTAGACACGTGACAAAGAATCCAACAAAACACCTCTTTATTTTTTCATTTAAATCTTGGTAATCTCATCCCCCATTATCTCCTTCTTCTCCACTTCTCTTTCTCTTCTTCTTTTTAACGTCGAAACCCTGCTACAAAATATTATACTGATTTATACTCCTATAATGGAAAAGAAAATTTACTTTTTTATGAGATAAAGTTAATTTCATTTCTCAAATAAGTACAACAATAAACCAATGTAAAAATCAATGTTTCAATAGTTTTTTGGAAAAAAAGTCAATCAAACCGACGGCTTATCAAAAAGATCAGATTAAACCATAAATTTTTGAACATTCAAACAAAACATCAAACTTTTACATTGATCGCCAAATAAACTTTCCACTTGCAGTTGACTATGTCATTTAACCCCCACGTTAACTTTCAAAACGGAATTAATTAACTCCATTATACTCAGTTTATTATGTTTGTTAATCCATACACAACGTTTCACTTTCATATACCTAACACTTATCTTCTTCCCCGAAATCCTTAATTCCCAATTTGACCTAATTTTCTACTTGTGTGCTCGAAGTCGTCATCGCTCCTCTAATGAGCTCGAAGTTGTCATCGCGGATGGAGAACTCACAAACTCGTGGATTTCAGTCAGAATGTGGATGTGACTTAGGTGTTAAAATCCTCACATCAAAGACACAAGATAATCTGGGTACGGCATTTTTCAGTTGCATAAGTAAGAAAGAGGTAAGATTTTGAGATTTGTTTGTGTAGTAGTATTTGAGATTTCGTGAATTTTGAATCATTAATGGTTGTTCCCTTGTTGGCTTAGAATCATTTTTCAAATGGGTTGAGGATGTTGTTTATGAAGAGGTTGAAGCTGCTTTGCCGAAATTAAGAGCATTGGAGACTGAAATTCAGACTGCTAAATCCGAGTTTGAGGATTTCTAAATTGTGATCGATGAACTAAAAGAAGAGTTGGAAAAAAGCAAGAGTACTATAAGGGAATTGAATATGAAGACAAATTGGTCCTTAATTTTGTGTATTTGCATCTTTATCATTGTCCTTGTATACATTACAAGGTATTTGATTGAAAAAAAATGATGTCTTGGTCAACCATGTAATGTATTAGAGTGTCTTTAATGGAGTAAGTTTGTTGTTGTTTAAGAAGAAAAAAATGTATTGATTAAAACGTTGCTTGTTTCTTTGATGAGTAAAACTTCTGTTGTTCTTTGTTACAACAATTGATTAAAACCAAAACCTTAAAAATCCTTAAAGTCTTATAACCAAAACCTGCAACAATCCTTAAAGTCTTAAAGTCTGCAAAATTCTTATAACCAAAACCTGTAACAATCCTTAAAGTCTTAAAGCAGATAAAGTCTTAAAATAGAACATGGTCTACTCGTAAGGTATAGCTGGAATAAGCTGTTGTGATGGTGTTCCTTGAGAAGCTTGTGTGCCTTGACTTTGAGAAACTTATGTGCCTTGACATTGAGAAGCTTGTGTGCCTTGACCTTGAGAAGCACCTTGTCCTTCCTAAATGTAATCAAAAATACAAATTGAGTAAGAAATCCACTTTAAATTCACGGAACAATATTCAATAAAAACAGAATCATAAAAGAACCAAACTTGATGCTTTCTTGGACGTCCCTTTTCTTCTTTGGTTCACTCTGTCATGGTAGATTTTTACAAGATGTCTTATTATGCCCTTCTTCTTTGCAGTTAGATCAAGTAATCACCCGAAGACGACGTGATAATTTTGTGCTTCCCAAGAATGATGAAGCTTCATGTCTTCCTCTCTTCCTTGCATAATTGGAAGGCATTCCTGGATTGCCTTTCCTCCATGGTGGTGGCAAAAATCCTAATCTATCCAGTCTAGGCCATAACAACATCCCTTGTAATGGTCCAATCTCATCATTGTAAGTGTCACGCCAAGTACAAGCCAAGTAGTAGCCACTCACATATTGTTCAAGCCTCTATTTTGTCTTAATTATAACAGAGGTTTCATAAATACACATAACGTCATTTTCCACTACCTACACCCACAAGTCCAATCATTCATATCGACTATAGAGCTTGTTCCACCAATGTCAACTTCAAATAGATTGTTTCTTGCCAACATAATTGTACAAGCCTGTTATCCTTGAATCATTTTTTCAATTTCATCATGAGCTCTTTCAGTAAATTGCTTCTTCAATCTTGCAGCCAGTCTAAATATCTTCTCAGTCCTAACCATACATTGACGCCTAATATCCTCTAACATGTCTAACATTGGCTTCTTCCTAGATTGCATGATGGTTCTATTGAAGGACTCACACAAGTTATTCAAGATGTAACTACAAAATGACCCTTCTCTAAAGTATCCCCGAGACCATGTGTGCGGATGAGTGTTCTGGAGAGTTACAAAAGCTTGAGGATTGTACATTTTCAAAGCTTCCATATTGGAAGCAAACTCTCCTTGTGTATAGGTGCGTGCAATCTTCCAGAATAAACGCTGCAACTCCATATCATGATTGTCTTTCTTCCAGTTCTCCATAATGTGCCTTGCACATTGGCGATGCTCAGCCTACGGAAGAATTGATGACACATCCTTCGCTAGACCCTACAACAAAAGGAAAACTCATTAATAAATCTGTTTTATTAAAAAACCAACTAAATAACTCTCTTTAAACCGTTGTTATATCTTCTGTTTGTCTGAAATGATGGCAACATTCCTTCCATCTCGCAGCTCTAAAGTCGCACTGAGTAATCTAACGAAGCAGTCCCAATTACTGTCATTTTCTATCTCTACCACTGCCCAAGGTATAGGTATTATCCTATTGTCTCCATCTCTTCCTATAGCCGCCAAAATGTGTCCGTTTATATCCCACTTGAGGAATGCACCATCTAATCCTATTATTGGCCTACAATTTTGTTTCCAAGTTTGCCTTTGTGAATTGAAACAAATGAAGAGACGAAGAAACCTTTGTTTACTTCCGATTGTAGGACCATGTATAGTCTCGATCTCAAATGTAGAGCTTCTGTTGGACTGTAAAACCTCAGCTTGGTATTCCCAAATTTGATCAAAATGTGCCTCATGACTTGCTCTTCTTTCTTTTGCAAGCCTAGCCTTTGTTTTTGCACACTGCTCCTCACTCACTATGAGGTTGTACTCCCGCTTAATTTCAGCTGCCATCTCATGTTTAGTCAACTTTGGATTCTTCCTCAGCCTTTCTTCAAACAACCAAGCTATGGTCTTCTGCTTCAACAACCTACTATACCCTGACTTAACACACGAATGATCATCAACAAACACTATCACTTGCATCTTTTGTAACCTTTTCTCATAAGAGCAGTATATTCTCCATTGACATTGTTTGTGAGAACACTTAGCCCCAACCTTATTACATTCTGATTTGTAAATCTTGATATCATATTTAGGTTTCAATGAATACCTCAATAAGGGGATTTTAACATCCTTTGGAGAATTAAAGGTTTTCCCTAACCTTATGAACACACCGTCTTCTTCTATTTCAGTCCGCTCACCGACATCATGATCATCTTCTTCATCTTCTTCAGATGATAGAAGATCTGGAATTTTATCCTTATCCCAAATATCATCTCCACTATCTCCATCGTTTCCTTCTTTTTCAGCTTCCGTTAAATGAGCTCCAAAGTCTTCACACACTTCTTCATATACGCCAACTCGATCTCCATATTTTTATACATATTCTTTGTTCTCTCTGTCCACCTCTTCTTCATCTTCTTCGAACTCACACTCTTCTTCCTGGTCTTTGTCCATCTCGAGCTCATTTTCACGATACTCAAGCTCATTCGGTGGTTCGATATTGTCAGTGGAGGCGGAAAAGGATTTCGACTTCAATGGAGGTGGAGGAAGATGAATTAGACTTTGTGATGCTTGTGATTTCCGTCGTGGCATCGTTGATTGTTATCGATTAGAGAAACTGAAAGAAAAGCGAGAGAAGAGACTAAAATCGATTTGGGATCCCAAATCGATTTAGGTTTTAGGGGGGGTTTTGATTAAGTGTTTCTATGTCGTTTTTCATTTGTTTCTATCAATTGAAACACATCGTTTTCACTAACGGAGATTAATTAACAGGCGTAAACGGGATTACTGTTTTCTGTTTAACAATTTAACGACATGTTTAAATGGCTTAGTCAACACAAAGTTCATGGTTTTAAAAAAAGTCAACAATAAGTACAAGATTAAATTTTAGGATCTTATATTTGGAGGTTTGTTTTGTCCTTTTTGGTAAGCTCACAATTTGATTAACTTTTTCCCATAGTTTTTTGGTTTTCCCAAAAAAACCCAGAAGAATTTACAACAATCGATCTAATCATGTAGTTAATAAGAAAATTTTAATTGTTATATTGACAAAAAAGTCAAAATCGGTATTCGTATAATCACTTACTGTTTGAAAAAATTTACTATCATTTCATTGTTAACAATTTAACCCGTGCAAATCACGGTTCGGTATATTACTAATATATAAAATTGAAGTAATAGCGATAGAGAATTAAACATATATTCTTTAAATTAAAAACATTTATTGTATAAATTTTCTTCATGATGGCAACGATAATACTACTACAAATAATACCCGTCCAACAAATCTATAACCCCCGATCAGAAGCAGACACACGACTATACCTAGTAAGAGCATCTGCCTTATGATTTAAGAGTCGTGTACATAAAGATAAGGTAAATCTGGCAAAGGAATCTATGAGTCGTCTGAAATCCTCCTGGTATGGTTCAAACGCCGGCCACTCCTCGGATCTTTGAATAATAAGTAGCACTGTCTCACAGTACGTGAAAACCTCCACTTCTGATATTCATAACTCCAAAAGCTCCCCCATAAACCAGATAACTGATTCCACCTCGGCATGAAGAGGAGAAGGAGAAGGATGTCGACTGAAAGATCATGTGCATATGCCCCCCACTGAATCTGGAAAACAAACTCACCTAAACCCCGTAATCGGGTCGGTGGCTTTCCAGGAAGCGTCCACGAAGCACTTATGGCCTGTGAAACTTAGATTAGTTGTGGTAGGGAATATCCAATTCGACTTTATAGTCTCTAACCTTGGCCGCACAGAATCCAGCGGTCCATGTAATTCTAGACGGGCAGCCGACCATTCCGTAAATTCCGACATTGCCCTTGACAGAATATCTTCAGGATCCAAATCGTCGTTTGAAAAACAAAACGTATTACGAGCTTTCCAAAGATGCCATATAATTCACTTTTACCTCAACATCCATTAACGATGTATTCCTCCTGATGAAGCCGAGTTAGCCCACCAGAAATTTGCGATTACTGACTGGACTTTCCCAAGAACAGCCTTCGGGAGCTTATAGCAAGTCATTATACACGTCGGGATTATTGTTAGAATAGACTTAATCAATATTTCCTTACCCGCCTTGGATAAAAATCGAGCGGACCAGGTTGTCACTCGTGCCTGTAATTTCTCTGCAATAAAAGCAAATACTTTCGCTTTAGTGCCACACATGGTCTCTGGTATACCCAGATACATGCCCATACCACCCAAATTTTGAATACCCACAATCTGTCGAATCATGTATCTGTGATCTTCCTCGACCTTCTTACAAAATGAATAGATGATTTCTCAAAATTTATTTTCTGTCCAGAGAGTGACTTATATTCTTGTCAGAATCCTAAGTATATTACTTGCCTCTTCTTTGGTAGCTTTACAAAAAAACACTGTATCATCTGCAAAAAGCAGGTGTGAGACAGCTGGGCTCTTACGGGCTATCTCAATACCAGATAGTAAACCCTCTTGTACTGCCCCTTTTATTTTCGCTATTAAGACCTCTGTACACTGTATAAATAAGTACGGTGACAGTGGGTCCACCTGGCGTAAACCTCGCTGTGGAATAATCCTCCCCCCTGGGGACCCATTAATGATTACCGAATATTCCACCGACATTATACACCACATAATACATCGTACCCACTGGTCACAAAACCCTAGCGTACGCAATAAAGCCAAAATAAAGTGCCACTCTATCCTATCATATGCTTTACTCATGTCCGTCTTTATCGCCACATAATTCCCACATACACTTGGATTGGTTCGTAACGCATGCATCATCAACTGTGTTTCAGATACTAGTTTAGGAAGAATATTTTTTAGCCGGAGGCATTAAATGTTTGAAATTATCTTGTACCCGATATGACATAGACTAATCGGTCTAAAATCCCCCATCTTTGTAGGCTTGAGAAGCTTCAGAATAAGACAAATATTAGTCTTGTTTAGAGGTTTCTCAAACACTCCTGTTCTTAAAAACTTATTTACCATAACAATTAGATCGCCCTTAATTGTGTCCCATGAGTATTGATAGAACATAGTCGTCATACCATCTGATCTTAGGGCTTTATCAGGATCTATCGAAAACAATGCTAATTTAACTTCCATCTCAGAGATAGGTCTAATCAAAAATTAATTATCCGACTTTGTCACTAACCTCTCTATTTCAGCTAGTTGTTCCTAACAGCCACCATTACTCGTAAGCAAATCATGAAAATACCATGCCGCCACATTTGTCATTGTTGTTTCCTTTACAACCCA
Organism: Lepidium sativum; assembly: GCA_023374145.1. Taxonomy (NCBI): domain Eukaryota; kingdom Viridiplantae; phylum Streptophyta; class Magnoliopsida; order Brassicales; family Brassicaceae; genus Lepidium; species Lepidium sativum. The sequence goes on from JAKUCM010005897.1 coordinate 22,766, forward strand.
GGTACCAAATGTATCAAATAAACATGTTATTCTATTCCCTGCTCGTCGTTGTTTGACCAGATGCATGAAAATATTTTGTGTTCTTATAACCAACTTGTAGCCATTTATTTCGACTTTTTTTGTTTCCAGTAAACCTCCTCCTCCAAATATGTTGCCATAAGTTCTCGACCAAGCAACTCAATAGCAGTAGAATTCACTAAAGTTCCCAAATTATAATCCTCCACAGCCTGTTTTAAATATGCTATCTTTTGTCTCCCTGATTTAATGCACTGACTTCGCAAATGCAAAATCTTCCGACGACAACACCGTAGGTTTGCCGATAATGATGTTGGTCAATCATCTCTACCCCCACGCTAATTCCAACATCGTTCCACCAGATTTTGATAACCCGATTTGCCTAACCAACACCTATCAAAACAATATCAAGGAGGTTTAGACTAGTATTCCCTCTCTTCAAATTTACATACAATAGGTCGGTGATCCGAACCTATCATATCCAAATATTGAATTTCCAAGTTCAAAAATAATTCATGCCAATCCCCATTGCCAAAATCTTTGTCTAAAACACACCGTACTATCCCCGTCCGACGTACTCCACACCACGACCATATATTCCCGATTTTTGGGACATCTAAAGAACCACAAGCCCTTAACATCTGATTAAAATCCGTAAAGGATGTTAGACTTCTCAAAATTCCGCCTTGTTTTTCATGATTTCCTGCAATCTCATTAGAATCCCCAGTAATTACCCATGGGCCGTTGCGGGCTACACCCAATCTTGTAAGACGTTCCCAAAAACACAACCCTTCTAGCTACTAAGTTCGTCCTTGATTAATGGCCCGAAACACAAGTCCCACCCCTCATCACAGAAACAGTTAGATGAGACAACAGCCAAGTTCTAGCTGCTACTCTTAGTTCTAGGTATAGTCTCCAACATTCTCCCTTGACAATTGTGAGAATGGAAACCGTAGACTCCGACAAGGATCATCCCAGAAAGCCCCTGCCTGAAAGTAATATAATCAGGGATATGGAATCAGGTCCCCTGATCACGAAAACGATCTCCCGAAAACCAATTTCCCTCAAAAAAATCAACCAATATTGACCTTATCTCCAACCAATAGAGTGAGAACAATTCAAATCCCTTCAAATATCGCATTTGGAGAAACGGAAGAAGAAAAGGTTCATATTGAATGCAAATCGCCTCCCACAAGATTTATAACTTACGAGCTCGTCTTCACTTACAGATCCGGATTCTTCCACAGGTAGATCTAAGCCCACCCCCTCAATACAGATCAGAGCCGATCTGAAGATCGAACCCAATCCTTTAGAAAAATCTGAAACCCTAGCTCCTCCCGTATCGCCGACCCTTGAAACACCCTCACGTTAATGGAGACTCTGCACACCAAACCCTCGAAAACTCCGTCGCCTTCGCCCGCCGTGAACCTGTCACCTGGGAAACCCTCAAAATCGCCAAGATCTCCTAACGAAAACAGTTCATCAAAAAACAATTTTTGTTCATGATTGAGTTATGTTGTATCTACAAAATCGGCTAATAAATTATTAACTACTAGTGTTTTGTAAGTTGAGAAAATGTCACAAAAACTCTTTAGATTTAAAAAGGTCACAAACTAGACACTATTTTAGAATTGTTGTTTTAAACATAGTCTTTATGTTGACTATATTACTAAAATATCATCGTTAATTTCATTGTCACGGAGTTAAACTCCGTTAACGGTGTCATTAAGTAAAAAATAATAATGTTTTCAAAAGAAACAACTCGTCGATTAAAAGGAAAAAATCCCCAAATTAGAAACCCTAAAATCTTAAATCCCCAAATTTCTCTGATTTTTGCTTAGCAATGAAGTTGAATCTTCATCGTGAATTTGAATCTTCAGATGAGTTCGAGTATTGTCACAGGTCGTGGTATACCGACAAGGCTTAGAGGTTGTAATGTTGACATCGAAGACGCAAGAAAACCCAAGAAAACCATTCCTCTGGTGTGGGAGCAAATATGACTGAGCTCCTAGACAACCAAAAACGATATAAGAAGAGTTCCCATTTTTTCATGTTTTGTTTATGTTGTAGTAACGTGCTGAAACTGAATTCAAAAGATTCATAAGAAATTGAATTAGATATTTGTTTATGATTTATGTTGGATTCGAGAATTTGGCATTTGAACGTGATGATTTACCAAACGAATATTTAATTATATAATTTTTTATGTTGGATTCAACGGACTGGCAATTGAATGTGATGGTTTACCGAACAAAAATTGTATTAGGGACATTTGTTTAAGTGGGTGGATGAGGTTGTGTACGAGGAGGTCGATAATGCTTTACCTAAGGTAGCTGTCGTTGAAAGTGAGATTTCTGGGTTAAAATCCGAAGTAAATGGGTTGAGGAACATGATACAAGAAGTGAAGGAAGAAGCATTGTTGAACAAACAAGAAATTTGGAAGCTGAATGTGTTTGTGAAAGTTGTATTTATGGAGGTGATGTTGCTTAGTATTGCATTGGGTTATGAGGTTTTTAGTCAAGAAAAGAAAAAATATGCTATGTTACTTGTGTAATGACATAGTAGGCAATGAGATGTTGTGAAAAAGGGTATGTTTCATTGTCTATGTTTAATTATGTAATGGTAGACAAAAATTTTGGTTATCTAAACAATGTATTGGATTCTTCTAATTGAGTATATTTGACGCTTAAAGCATTGTAATATAAGTGATTGGCAGATAAAGAGTAGTTGTTTCTAACTTTAAAATTTGTAAAGAAAGTAAATGACATAGAAAGCATAATACTTTAAACTAAAATGGCTTCAAAAGCGAGGTTTAGCACGTGGTTATCAGCCCATACAAAAAGTAAAACAAACGACTACATGGTTTCAATAGGTTGCAAAGCACCAAAGCATACAAAAAACAAAATATCACATTGTTCCAAGAGGTTTAGGTTGAACAATAAAAGCAACAAGTCCATCCATTTGTCTGTGAAGTACGTTGTGGTGGCTAAGAAGATGTTCCTTTAGGAGCTTGAATCCGTGTTGTGGTCTGAGAAGACGTTCTATGAGAAGTTTGAACCAGAGCAACTAGAACCTGAGAAGTTTGAACCGGAGAAACTGGAAACTGAGCAGTTTGAATCTGAGAATCTTGAACTGGAGAATATTGGCCTTAAGCTGCTTGAAACTGAGAAGTTTAGCTTTGAGATGTGTGAAACTAAAAAGATTAGCATTGAGATACATGAAATTGAGAAGATTGGCTTTGTTCTTGCGGTTGGTGAACACCTTGTCCAAATAAGCTTCTCTGTGGCTCCTGATTCAATCACATACAAAAAAGGTAATCAATATACAATCAGATTTTGTTAAGTACTAACATGAACGTTTAGATCTGGTACTAACATGAACTTTTTTTGGTAGACCTGTTGGCCTCTTTGGTTGAGGCTCCACCATCTGGTTCTTACAACCTTGCTTATTGTGTCCTTCTTCTTTGCAGTTGGAACAAGTAATCACTTTGTTGTTGCGTGGCAGATGGGTACTTGAAGTTGATGTTTCGTTGACCCCTCTTCTCCTAGCATAGTTGCTTGGTCTCCCAAGATTGCCTGAGGGAGGTGGAAGAAAACCTACTCTGTTCATTTTTGGCCACAAGCGATCCTTGGACAAGTCGAATACCATCAACATATGTTTGCTGCCACATACTCATTGTGTACCAATCAACATGAACACATGGGATACCGGTCATTTGCCATTTTCTCAGCTGCAAGTTTTCTCATTCATATCAACCTTGAAACAATCATCTCCATGTCTTATCTCATACGCGTTTTTCCTTGCATTGACACAAAACTGAGATCCAACAATCATCTTTTCAATCTCAGCATGCACTTTTTTGGTAAACCTACACTTATCCTTCAACCTCCCAGCAAGCAGATACATATTCTAATTCCTTACCATACATTGCCTTCTTATATCTTCTAAGATCTAGCAATTGTTTCTTTCTACCTAACCG